>JASFAT010001532.1:0-56646 GCA_031353405.1 Baronia brevicornis | reverse complement strand
GTGTGGAAGCATTGCTGACCTTTAAGGAAAGTGTTATTATGGGAGTGGGAATGGGAGGGGGAGTGAAGAGGGAGGGGGAAGGGTGTTGGGCCTCCGCAACTCGGCCGCTCACCGTACGAAGCTCGGTAAGTAAGCTACAATTCAGACGCCGGTTTTCTGCGGGAGTGATGTACTTCCCCGGGCGAGCCGGCCCATTCATGGTACAGACAATTATTATGCCATTCATGACAAAGTATTCGTCTGCAGCATGGCTCTACCACTATTAATGTGTTTTAAAACATTCGCATCATAAACATTCGTAACGTTGGAATTATAAATGTAGATACTCATTTCTCTAACTTTTTATATCTACCAAAAGGAAATCGTAAAAAAAATTGCATAAATCCTACACATAATATGAATCGAGTGAGTATATGATCGAGTGAATTATATTTTTTCTTACGAATGAATTGTGTAACGCTCCGGAAGAAATCAGTAACACAGCCGACTGAGAGTAAACTCAATGGAGATCACAAAGTGGTGTTCTCGTAAAAACTGTGGTGTATAAATAAGTGTTTACTTTGGTTGTAACATCATGCCGGTGCCGCTTTGAAGTGGCTTTCGTTTCTGTTCTTCACAACCCTTCTTCCCACAGCCGCCGAGATAACTTTAAGAGTAATGATAAACGGTTTAATTTCCCCCTCCACTCATTTCAGATAACGAAAGATGTATTAAGTTAATTTTATATCTTTTTTATTTTTTGTTTGGTAAATTTTATGTTTGTTTTTATTTATTATCTATGTTTATTAAAACAAATCTTTTAAAGTAAAATAATATGACGACTTTTCCCGCCAACTTACATCAGTGACGTGATGTTTTTATTTCATTTTCATAATCTTATATTATTGTCAGTTATATTGTTTAATTTTGGTGGCGTTTTAAATAATATAGTTCGATTGAGGTGTATAAGTGTAGTGATATGAAATAAATGCGTTATCGTGAGTTTATAAGTTGATTGAAAAAGTCCATAGAAGCTTTTGGTAGAATAGCCACCATTTTATTAGGATGTAACGTGAAAAGCTGACTAGTTACATTTCAAAAGATTTTATATTATTGTATTTTATTTGACACTGGCATAATATTTATCACTATTTGCCATTAAATAAAAAGAAAATAAAGTAATATGAAATATCTTGAAACGTAAATTCAGCTTTTCACGATACGTCTTGATAAAATTATGTTACAACTTGTATGGACTTTTGCAGTCATGTTAAAAAAGTCACGCATTTTCATATTTTATAAAAACTTCAATGAATAAAGCCACCAAAATGAAACAACATAACTGATAATAACATGATATTATAAAAATAAAAAAAAAACTTATCGTCACAGATGTAACTTTGCTCATTTGGTAAAGAATAGATAGTGGAGTTAAGAAATTTAGATTTTGTTTCGAAGAAAACTTGCGGATCACAGTCGGAAACAATACCATTTACAAGTCACGTGAATTTCAGAATACCGTAAACAAATAAATGGCTTCTACCCCACGTAAATATTGGACACCCATTCCCTTTCTGACAAATAGCATTAAGCAATTTTAGGCGAAATCTTAGCAATGACATTACTGCTATGGAATCCCACCCAACGTGTTCTATCTTTGACCTACGAAATGCACGCGAAGCTATGAAGTTACAATGTTGAATGGATAGTGCACTTAAGAAACTTTATCGTGATACAACATAATTAAAAATCGAATTTATAATCCTTTACTCAGAAAAAAACACGTCATCACAGTGTGATTTGCCTTGTCTCAAATTAATTGTGTTCTTATTTAATTTATTTAATACTTTATTGTACACAAAACACGACATACAAGAATTAAAAGGAAAGAAGATGTACAAGGGCGAGCTTAATTCAAAATTGAGTTTTCTTCCAGCAAATCGAGGAGTGAAAGAGAGATAAGATAAGCTGTTCTTAGTCTTATTTTTAATAAATATAATATGATTTTGGACTTTTCCTGTCAAATTACATCGGTGACGTTGGGCTTTTATTTCATTTTCTTAATCGTAAATGATATGAAATAAATGCGTGGCTCGTGACTTTTTAATTGACTGAAAGAGTCCATAGGAGGTTTTGGTAAAATGGCCACCATTTTATCAAGACGTAACGTGATAAGTTGACTAGCTATACTTCAAGAGATCGTATTTTATTGGACACTGGCATAATAGTGGCCATCAAACAAAAGAAGAAGAAGAATATGATTTTGCTCCTGTGTTTTGTAAGAAATAATGGTTATTTAATACGATAGAAATTCATATAAGTGTATTCAAGTCGAAAAGTGTTAACATTTTTAAACAAAAAGAATAAAAAAATGTATGACCATTTACAAAATTCATAGTTCCATGTCAACCCCTAAAAGAATTTGTCCACGCATCGCGTCGTACCCTCCACACGACATCCCCTTTAAGTTTTAGGGGAATGCAATCATTCCCTTTGATTCCTCTTCCGTCCTGTTCAATTAGGATGCGTCTCTTGCAACTGCTTGCGCCCTATGCTGGTCTCAAATTGCAACGAATGCTATATTACTATTTAATTAATGCTTGACATTTTTTGCAAATACAGCTACTATTGGTTTCATAATAATAAAAATATAAATACATAGAGAAGGTGAATGAAAGACGACTGATAAAAGAAATTAATGATGTGGATGGAAGGATTGGTAGGTGAGCACCAAGGCGTACATACCTTAAGCAAATTGCCGAAGTTCTAAAGAAAGATCAGGTCAAAAGTACCCTAAATTGGCGAACTTCTTTTTTTATGGGATAGGAAGATAAATGAGCAGGCGCGTCAACTGATGGAAAGCAATCAACGACGCTAATAGACATCCTCCATCCATGTCTATTAGCTGGTAGTGCGGAAGCAGTACCGACCTATAAGGAAAGTGTCATTATGGGAGGGGGAATGGGAGGGGTAGAGGGAGAGGGTATTGGGCCTCCGGAATCCACCGTACGAAGCGCGGTAGCTAAGCTACCACTCAGGTGCCGGTTTTCTGCGGGAGTGTAGTACTTCCCCAGGCGAGTTGGCCCATTCATGTTACAGACAAATATTATGCCATTTTTGACATAGATAGAAGCCTACCTATGGGAAACAGGCGTGATAATATGTAAGTATGTATAATAAAAAGAATTTATCCATATTACATAAACACTTATATGACTAAAACAAACATGCAAACTTACATTAAATTTGCAGAACATACAAATATGCATCCTCATGAGGGATTCGAAACCACGATTTCGGGTCAGGCAGTCTGACATTTCACCACTGCGCTACCACGATCGTCATGATAAACAATTTGATTGGGCTAACACAACTATTTGAAAAATAAACATACTCTAAAGTTACTATCCAAATACTATAAAAAAGCAGCTAAGACACGAAACTCATTCCATAAAATATCTTCTTCTTTAGTAATATATTTATTATAAATACATAAAACTTTGCATCAAATCTGACACAAGAAGCTTGAAAACAACCCTCCCATCGTATCTCGCTATAATTTAAAATTGTTAACATAAATTCGTCATTCAAAGTCACAGAGATCCTTCATCATCCGTCATAAATGTTTTTAATTCGTTTAAAAGAGTTGCGAAGGGATGTTGATTGGCTGAATGCATAAACTGTCTTCTTGCAAACTCAAGTACCCATACTTAAGGAAATTTAAAAACATAAAACCAACACATTACATCATTTTTTATATTTATGTGTGAGTTTATTCGTTTATATGTGTAATATAAATCTCGATGAAATATTTTTTATTACAGAGTTTTTATTTTGTATTACAGTGTTTTTATTATTTTATATTTACATTGTATTTCTAAGTGCGACGAATTAGCGAATATTACACATGAGTTATTTCTCAATTGCAATTCATATTACACGCCGACAACAATAGTGCGATCACCATGAGTGAATCCTTTTACAATTTTTATCCTAACATTTTCACTTCCTGCTTTCCGTTAGCTGTATTTTATCTCGCGAGCATAACAAATTGGGTCAACGTAATGTGAGAACTGCGACTACGAAAAATTCGAACTTTGTTTTATTTGAAATATTTTGATCAAATATTATATGATATCTATTCCTCGCCAGTTCCCATCACCGTGCAAAACGTTGTCTCAGTAATTAAGTCTGTTTCTAATATATAAATTATTAAAAATTTTGCTTTTAATCATTTTAAAAGAATTTTGCCTTTAAAAACAAAAAAAAAACAATTTACACGCCTTTCTGAAGTACTAAGATTATTTTTTTTCATGAGATAGATGGGAAATCATCCAAGCGAGTCACGTCAACTATCAACAATACTAATGACAATACTAAGAATTGCAGTAACATTATTTATCTTAGGGTAAGGATGTGAATGGTGGGAGGGGTAAAAGGGATTTAACGAAGGAGAATTGAATTGGGCCTCCGCCTCCCTGATGAAACAAAACACAATTAAATGTAACAACTTGATTAATGTTAATTCAAATTTATGCGCAGTGCTAAGTGCTTTTCATCAGGTGACACGCTTGTGTGTCTGCCTCGCTATATCATAAAAAATATCACTGATATTAGTAAAATAAATAAAAAGTCATCTGCTCTTAGTTTCTAAGTTCAAAGTTTATGTAATTCGACTTGCGCACACTCAACTTTGTTCCGGCCTAATGAGGCGGCGTTATTCATTGCGCAAGAGCAGCGCCTGACGACAGAGCGCTGGCGCACATTCGCCACGCCCTTCGGAACGAATCGCACCCGAATACGGTACTGTGTGCATGACATTGTCAGATTTTTTAATCATTAAAATAGACTCCATACATCGTTCCATTCTACGATGCTATTGTTGATCCCGTAGCTTCTGTTAAATCAACCAACGCTGCGGCGATATAATGATGAATCAATAATAATCTCCAAAATATCGTCAACAAAAACACTAACGATTTAATATTGTATTATAGTTTTTGAACATACCAAGTGAAGGAAGCCACATCCTCTTCTGAGGGCTACTTTGGACCGGAATCGATAGAGATAGATTGTAAGTTTGAGGGTTTCTACTACCCACAATCCTCGGTAATGAAGGACCGATTTAAGAAGAAGAATAATAGTTCCAGAAGAGAAGTGCCAAATCTTAGTACATTAAGAATAAAAGGGTAATTATGATTAGGCTTTTGGTACGTCACAATAACTATCTTTTAAACATCATAAAGAGAAGTATTTACGGGATAAATATAAGAGAAAGACTAAGAAGAAAGTTTACTGATCAATTAAAAGAAAAAAGACGGGTGGAGACATATAGACAGAGAATTGAAGGAAATAGCCTTGGATGAAGCTTCTGGTTCTGTTCGGAGATTAGTGTCCGTACGTATCTACTATAATTAATCTTAAATTTTTGATGGTTATACAGTCATTATTAAATTCAAAAAGCCTTGTCTTTTTTACGGCATCGAGAAACCAAATTAAATATATTCAAAACCCGCTAGATTTTTTCTAATTGTAATAAATTTCATTTACCAATATTAAAAACATGACGGCGCTCGATTTTGATGAAGTCTATTGACATAGGGGTTAAATAAATATTAAATAAAATAGCCTTGGATGAAGTGCTGAGAACTTAAGTTACTATAAGTGGATGGATAGTCTACTCTATCTATTATGAGCTATAAATACTTTTATAATATACAGATTGTGATATTTACAGGCTCGTAAAGTATCACACTCTGTATATAGCACTCTGTGTCATCGCACTTCGTGATCAATTTCTTATCCCTTCCTTTAATTTCGTCTTCCCTGCCATTGCGCCTTTTTCTTTCGTTATTTACATCTTTACCCTAAAGTAGACGTCTCAATAGTGCC
This sequence comes from Baronia brevicornis, assembly GCA_031353405.1. Classification (NCBI taxonomy): domain Eukaryota; kingdom Metazoa; phylum Arthropoda; class Insecta; order Lepidoptera; family Papilionidae; genus Baronia; species Baronia brevicornis. The sequence goes on along the minus strand of JASFAT010001532.1, from coordinate 50,775 downwards.
CGAAGTACTGTAGTTCGTACTTCATTGGCAATGATGATTACTTACCACCAGGTGATCCACCTTCTCGTTTGCCAATGGCTTCCAAAAAATATTCGGGTCAAATAATGTAATAGTTTACTACTTATTGTAAATAACAACAAGAAAGAATTAATATCTATGGACGGCATTGATTGCTTTCCATCAGGCGACACGCTTGCTCGTTTCCTCTCCTATTCCATAAAAAAAAAGAATCAATTTTCATTTGCAAAAGAGAAACAACTGTTTATCACTCGTCGATTGCAGCTAGTCAGCTAAAATACGTCAGGCTTAATTACAGCGTAATGTGGGCGAATCGAGATATCCCGACGGACGCTAGTCGTAGTCGCGATGACAAAATTACGACTTGTTTAAGCAAAAACCAGTATTAATTAATTTGATTGTGTGATAAGTTTGAAAACGAAACTTTCTGGCAAATGGCTGCCGGTTAAGAGATGGTTAGCACGGTATTTACAAGTCGTTCGACTCGATAGTGGTAAATTTAGACACGTCAACTGTCCATGTAAATAAACCATTTTAAATGTACGAGTTTGTTTTGTTTTTATTTTATGAGTAAATATTAGCAATCAATCGACGACTTAATTAGTTCAGTAGTAATTCTATTACCTTCGAAGTTCAATTGCCCACTACTAATTGGTTCAATAGCGAGATTGTCCCGCATTCAATCCCCGCATCGAGATAAATATATGTATGGCCTACATATATTTCTTTTTTTTTTATTCTATTTATCGTTTATTAGTCGGGTTACCCTGCCAATCCGCGTTGGACAAACGTGGTGGATAAATGTGCGTTCCTCCAGAAATGGCCTGTGCCCAGCAGTAAGACATATATGGAAAAAAATGATAACTAAAAGCCTAGTGTAAACAACATGTGGGCGATACATGTTGTTTTCTTACATTGTGGGTGGGGGTTGTTTATATAAGGCGCCCGTTGTAATGGCGGGTCACTTTTCGGTTGTCTTCCGTAGAGTCTACTATACCTGAAGATGCCTCGTGTTGGGGCGAAACACGTGTCGTGTACAAGATGGAAAAGTGATAGTGTGTGTTTGGCGTTGTGTATAGTGGTTGGTGGGTGGAGGGTTGATGGCCGATTTTCGGTAAGTTTTTGGTTTAAGTTCCAAATAAATCCACTAAACCCAACGAAAAAACACACATTGTTAATTTTCTGTTATTGTTTTGCTTGTCGCGGATCTTAGCTAAGTAAAACTTTTAACTGTCCATATAGTGATGGATTTCCGCAAAGTAACGCCTGACTCCATTAATAAAAGCCTAATGTAATATCAGTTTTGTTTAATTTTGTTGACGTTGATTTACATTTGGATAGCGTTTGTCTACAGTCCATAACATTATCCCAAAGCTTCTGGTTCTGTTCTGAAGTTCGTACCTACTATAATTAATGTAAACTCTTCGATGGTTATACAGCCATTAAAAAATTCACAAAGCCTTGTCTTTTTAACAGTATCGAGAGACCAAATTAAATATACTCAAAACCCGCTAGATATTTTCTAATTGTAATAAATTTCATTTAACATTATTAAAAACATGAGGGCGCTCAATTTTGATGAAGTCTATTGACATAGGGGTTAAATAAATATAAAATAAAATATTTTTAACAATAATCTGGTTTAGATTAAAAAGAAATAATTTGAAATAACAAGTGAAACGACGTTCTAATTAGCTCAGTGTCGAAGTGAACGCTTTCGAAGTCAATGGTCATGGGTTCGATTCGAATTTGCACCGGGATATATATATATATATATATATATATATATATAAATATATATATATATATATATATATATATATATATTATATATATATATATATATATATATATATATATATATATATATATATGGCTTACAGGTGTTTATTTCAAGACTAGGTATCCTGGCAATCGGCCTGGGTCAACCGTGGTGAGTTAAGGTGCATAGCTCTAGAAATGGAGAGGCCCCGTGCCCAGCAATGTAACATATATGGGCTGTTGGAAAAGTTAAACGTTAAGGTTACTGAAGGGACAATCTGGTACAGAAAAAACACGGAATTGAGCAGAGTGGAAACAGCTGGAAGAGGCCTATGTGTCACATTTAGTATGTGACACATAGGCCTCTTCCAGCTTCCGTCGTTAAGTTAATATGTTAACACAATTTACAACATTTGTATGTAATACGTTAGTATTAGCAATAAAGGCTTAATAAAGTTAATTAATATGTATCTGTATGTATGTTTGAGTTGTTTGTATATATCGGTATAAAATCTGTTGTATTTTAAATTAATATACTGTGTATTTAATATACTGTATGTATAATGTACTGTTAATTAATATGTAATGTGTTACTGAAGAAACGACGATCTACTTAGATCAGTGTTGAGGTGAACGCTTTCGAAGAACGGTTCGATTTGGATATTTTTGGATTGGCCCCGTGCCTAGCAATAGAACATATAGGTATGGACTGTTCGAAAAGGTGGATTAATGTTGATCATATTGGATCATTTTGGTGACAGAAAATCAGTTTTTCTACTCAATGAGTGAAGATCACCCACGCCCATTTTTAGTCTACGGTATATGTATGTGTGTATAATACATGTGTATTGTATGTATATTTTGGTAAAAAATCCGTGGAATTTTAAATTAATATTCGGAGGCCAAAATCCATTTTGGGTCGCTGCGCCAACAAAGTTAGTTAGTATTTGGTATATACTGTAAATTAATATGTAATGTGTTACTGCAGAATGAAGAAACGTATATGTGACAGACATATCTGTCCGCCGAGAGCGTAACTTAACGTTATCTCGTAAAATAATTTACTTGAAACAAAGAGTAAAACTTGAAATTCGATTTGTAGAAGTTTAGGGCAAAACTTGAGCGAATAAGACAAACCTAGCAAATGTTGTTTACACAAACTTTATGTAACCGGAGGGTTAGCTAAAAGCTTTGTAAATAAAGCGGCTAAGTAACGTGTCAACGTAGACAAAGAAGACTGACTGTTCCCTTGCTAACGCATGTGACTCACGCGTGTATTGATTCGGGTTTCGAAATCAACGAGCATGTACTGGTTTGGGAGCGGTAAACATAAAAAAAGATATGTCAAGTTTACAATGCTTCCTTTTTTATGGAGTAATCAGGCAAACTGACGACCCATTGGCTCAGTGGCGGGGCCTCCCGCTCACTTAGTCAATGGTCGCAGGTTCGATCCCCACATCGGAATAAATATATGTGTGGCCTACAAATATTTATTCCTAGTCTGGGAACCCCGCCTATCCGTATTGGACAAGCGTGGTGGGTTAGCGTCTGTTCCTTCAGAAATGAGGAGGCCCATGCTCAGCAGTGAGACATATGGACAAAGATATATATATATATATATATATATATATATATATATATATATATATATATATATATATATATATATATATATATATATATATATATATATATATATATATCACAAAAAGTTGCGAAAAAGCCGTCGCAAAGAAACAAACGAAAATGGTCAATGATCAACCTAAATAAAACCGTTTAAGAAAAATACTAGGTACTTGAATTCGTTTCATTTACTCAGTTAAAATTTCATGGAAGTATGTATAATGTTTATGGGAAAAATTCAATTCTGTATTAAGTTTATGAAGAAGTAGGTACTGTTTATGTAATTGGTAGGTCGCAAAGAGTCTAATTAGTAAATAGTAGATTTTGGGGAACTTACCTTCTAAATGAACCTAAACAATTACCTATCTATGTTTCAAGGCGATTTGTTCATGTCCGAACGCAATAAACGTAGCAATGTACTACACAATCATTCGGTCAAGTCAAAGCGATCTCCAGCCGAGATTTGGTCCGATGTCACCGATCGTATATTGTCGCCTGAGATGACTCCGATACCGTATTATAATTTCGGGAGGTGACATGTTCACAAGCGCCGCGGTTAACAACTTTTTATACTGTAGTCAAAATAATTATTTTATGTCTCATTATATCACTGACAATCAAATTGGTTTGGTAGCAAAGGTAATGTTCTCCGAGTCTGTGGTTGCTGGTTCGTTTCCCGCATCGAAATAAATATATGTAATGTAGATTATTCCTTGTCCGATTACCCTACCTATCCGTCTTAGACAAGCGTGGAGGATTAATATCTATTCATCCATATATTATATACTGCGGCAGATTATATTAGGAAAAAATAAATTCTCCTATATACATAGGATATTTAGCAAAATATATTAGGAATAAACACCCTTAGTGCCCAAGCGTGTAGATCGCTGAAAAAAGTAGGAATTGATTTTATTTTTTTTATTTTACTTGTATTGTTGTAGATGGGGTAGAAATGATTACTTATCATTGGGTAACCTGCTTGTCGTTTACCTATGTCTTCCATAACAAAAATTAAAAGAATAAATTGAATTAAAATCATTAAAAAGTCTGTACGACCAACAATGTGTCCTCTGTCTTATCTGATGTCATTTATAGGATTAAGAATAGATGAGACAGATATCGTGTAGATGGGTGGTTGGTACCAAAGAATGCTTAAGAGAAATCGTTCAATGGATTTCTAGCTTTGTTTTTATGTTAATTAGAGGGAACCTGTTCGACTGGCCCATGTTTAAACTTCCGTTGCGAGGTGTTTGTGCTTCGCATCGCACTTTACAGTGGATTTTACGAGCTCTCATTGAGTTAGTGAACTTTGAGATATTCTTGACAAACTGCTTAGCGGTCTTCATCGACCAGTATTCCCTTACTTGGCGTAATCGGTTATTAAAGGTGCTAATAAACAAGCAATTGATAGAGTATCTTCATTTATCGTATACGATTCTAATTTGATTATCTTCAACCTTATACTTCTTTAAATTACTTTTTTACTTGTTTTTTAGCGTTATATTTTAAAACTCGACATATGTATAAATTACGTGTCGTATAAATATGTATTATCGTTACGTGTGTGTATATTTGTAGGGTTCAAATAGGCCGAGCTAAGACTAAAGACTTAAAACATTCAATATAGTACGGAAAATTATGTACACTAAACTGACACAGTCGTTTCTCCTCATTTTAATAATGTTATAAATATGAAATTAAAATATATCTTATTATATTATATTATAATCTGTACTCTCTAGTTTCTTTTACAAATTCCTTAATAAAAAAAGAAATAACTTAATAATTTAAAAGAAGACTAGCAATCTTTTGCTCTTATTATTATAAAATTCTTATTAAACACTCCAACTAAAGTATTAATGCTTGTGCTAGGAAAATATGGTTCACATCCGTAATCCGTAATCGAAATCCTTAGATATTCTTGCTCTTTATTATCAGAAAGTACGATAAAACCCCGTTATAACGAAATTCAAAGCTGTTATATTCAGAAAATATTTATAAAATAAACTATTACAAATATTTTTTTTCTTTTTTTTATGGGATAGGAAGGCATACGAGCAGGCATATCACCTGATGGAAAGCAATCATCCGCATAGACATCCGCAGCGCTATAGGTAGTGCGGAAGCATTGCGGACATTTAAGGAAAGTGTCATTATGGGAGTAGGAATAGGAGGGGCAGAGGGTGGGGGAGGGTGTTTGGCCTCCGGAACTCGGCCGCTCATACGAAGCGCGGTAGATAAGCTACCACTCGGACGCCAGTTTTCTGCCGGCCCATTCATGCTACAGACAAATATTATACCATTCTTAACAAATTATTCGCCTGCAACGTGGTTCTACTACTATTAAAAATTTTTATGCCACGAATGATTTATCTAAATTGGTATACGTTATCAGAACTGACAACATATGATGTATTATACCACTAAAAGGGTACTTATCGTTTTTTAAGATTGTTTGTCCTCGTAGCCATATATATACTGAAGGTTTATTGAACTCACAAATCATTACAGAGCTCATTACAAACCGGTGGTCAAAAACAGTTCCGTTCCAACCGCAAACCAGATCACCAACGATGCTGAACTAAAGTTGATGCCAAAAAAACTGACACCTACAGGATCGTTTTGATGGCGTGCTTACCAACCATTCAGTTCTTTTTGCCGATAAACTAACCGCAGCTACTGGAAACGTATATTTTTTTTAATTAGAAATCTTTCCAGTGACTGATATAACGACATCCTATGTCGCTCATTAAAAACCGTACAATTTTTATGAGGCAATAAGTTTTTATTGTTTTCATGTACCTACTTACAAGCGAAAAGGGGAACTTTTTACCCACCCAGACTCGGAGTATATATCTGTAAGCCATACATACATAAATTTATCCCGATGTTGGCATCAAAACCGCAACCATTGGTTCCAGAAGAAGTATCTTAGTCGCTTATTCAATTAGGTCTTTGAAGAGATATCCGATTTTAACTTATGCATCCCCAAAATATATGTAATCGTCAAATAGCTTTTACTATCCACTCCTGTATCCAGGCATGGAAAGTAATATGTGAATGGCGAAAAGTGAGAGACACACATGAGATTTTTTAGATTGAAACCAAACTAAAAAATAACCATCTGTCTAAATATATTTAGATAAATGGTTTGGCCAATTATACTATTAAAATAGCTTTTGTAATATTATTAAATCAAAAAACGTTACAGGACTATGCTTGTAAAAAATCTTTATGCATTTACATACATACATATGTATCTAAGTGTTTGAGTGTTTATCACTGAATTTCTTTTTAAATGGCTGGACCGTTATTGATAAAATTCTTGGTATGTGAGAGTGTCCCTGGATAGTTATATACACAATTGGACCGGACCGGATCGGTAGGTGGCGCTGCAATCGGGTTCGAAGTTTTTTTTAAGGGCCAGGAGAACGTCTGCTTGGTCGACCAGTATAGTATGAAAATATGTTGACCCTAAATATTCGTATGACCTACAGATTCATACTGAGCCTGTTTGTTCGTTTCAATAGCGGCAAGACAAACTATCCTTGTATGCTATTATGAGTGTTAAATGGTTTTTGTAGTTTTTAAATTATATAATTCTATTTTTCCGGTGAATAGTAAATAATACGAACTTATCGATCGCTGAGAATGTTCGTAAAATAAATAGGATCAGCGGGGGCACCCATCCGACCACATAGGCGCGTGTCAGCTGACTGCGGTCGTGCTTTTGTTCTTTTACTCCCTCGTTAAAAGCGGTTTGTACCGGTTGCAGCCGGTAATAATCGTTCGTGTTACTTTTCTGTGAGTTGTTAGTTTCTGAAGCTATTACGTATTTATTTTATATAATATTATACATGATGAAACTAAAGTTATTTAAATAACGGTAAATTTATTTTAATAATGGTAAACTTATTTTAATAATGGTAAAATTATTTTGATAATTGTGAAATTATTTTAATAATGATAAAATTATTTTAATAACGAAAAATTATTTTAATAACTGTAAAATTATTTCAATAATAGTAAATTTATTTTAATAACTTTTAATAAATCCAAATAATGTTTAATAATTATGTAGTTTAGACACAGGACGTCTCAATCGGGGAAGTATGACATCCACAATGAACAACTCCCTTCTTCTCCTCCGAAATAGCTGAGATCATAATATTGAATTTTGGTAGTGAAGTATGTATTACTTTGAGCTAACGAAATAATATAGAACTAAATTCACTTAACTAAAGGCGAGTAAAATAAAATAATTTAATTATTTTCATGGAAAATATATAAATTATAAGAGCCATTGTCTATTAGGTTTATTATACATTGTTTTTCACAGCCCTTTTTTGTCCCAATGCTTAGTACCTGCGGATCTTCCCATTTCTAGAGGAACGGAAAATAATCTATGAAGCTTACCCAATGCGGATTTAAGGGTTAAGTATACTTGCAATAAATATCTGCATATATACATATATTTATCACGATGCCAGATCGAACCCGAGACCATTGATTCCGTAGCCCCGCTACTGAGACATTTGGTCGTCTCTATTAATGATTTTGATTATTCGTTTTTTTTAATATTAGGTTTGAAAAATGTGTAGGTATTGATATAATTGTTAGCACTTAATAAAAATGTAATACAGCACAAATTTATATACTTAGAATAATTGCAGGCTGCAACTCACGATCCCACAAATGACATCATTTTCCGTGTGGCCAGGAACAAACGTGTGAAAGTCGGGCGCGTAGTACGAACCAAGTTCCTGTAAGTACAAATTATCACACGACAACCCCCCCAACTCTGCGGTCTGACTTCGATTTTATCGTTTGCTATTCAATTGGCATGGGAATGCCGTCGTGTTGGTCATTATGACTCAGTATTGCAGTTATGTGTGTATGTATATCCGGATGCAAATAGGCTGTATCATCTTCGAAATATTTTTTCGAAGTCACATTTTCATACTAATCCTAAAAGTTACATTATCTAAATATAATGAAGTGTATTATGTCATTATGTCTAAAAAGGCCCGAAAGGCGGTTCATCGGGGAAAGCTTGATCCGATTAATGAACGGTAGTTAAAGTTGGGTTTGGCAGAATAATCATGAAAGCAGACTGAATACGATGAAAATGAGAGCTTTAAGAAGTATGTGTGGGTTAACATTCACTGATAGAATAAGCTTTTACTCCGCATTGCTCTCCTATAACTTCATAGAGAGCAATGCGGAGTAAAAGAAGTGTCGTGAAAAAAAGTTGAGAAAGGGATGCTTAAATGGTTTAGGCACATAGAGAGGAAGGATGAAAGAAGACTGATAAAAGAAATTTACATTCCGGATGTGGATGGAAGAGTCGGTAGGGGAAGACCAAGGAGAACATACCTTGACCGAATCGTTGAAGTTCTTTTTAAAGGCCGTGTTAAAAGTTTTCTTAATCGACGAGCTTGTATGAAAAGAGTGATGAGTATGGATGAAGAGAGAGTGTGCCGGGATTGTAGCACATGAAGGTCTGGTCTCTGCCTACATTTACGGGAAATAGGCGTGATTATATATGTATCAAAATATTCAAGTGAATATTTTGATAATATAATTAATATTAATTTATATTATTAATATTTTGAGAATATTATATTTAAGTAATATAATATTCTCAAAATATTTAAGAGGATTATATTTAGAATTAAATGAAATAATAATACGAAGGAAGTAGTTCTCTCGTCCGCATCCTCCCTTATCCAAGGAAAAGATTTATTGTCGATTCGACAGGGGGAAAATTCCCATGCGTTATCGAATCACAACATACATACAACACTAAAGGTTGTTTGTCATAGCTGAGACCATAACATCTAATATTTCTGTTTTAAAAGAAACTTTTCTTTCCAGCGGGATTTGAACCCAGGGCATTTGGCTCAGATAAACTCTAACCTCTGATTCCTCGGTTGATTGGTTCCTTTTGAATAAAATCAGTACTGACGTTATCTTAGTCGATTCGGCTACGGTGACTTCTAAGAAATCCCGAATGTGTAAATTATGTAAATAATATTGCTGTAAGTGCTTTCGGGCTATGTTGGAAAAAAAGTGACACTCGTTTCAAACGATCCTTTCTTTAACCTTCTCGATATTTTGTTATTCATCGATTTTTCTCGGTATGACGGGAGAAGAATTCTTATGGAGTGTTTTCGAGGCATTATATGTAGGTAAAAAAACAAATTTTATACGTTATACAGAGACTTGAAAACTAATCATAATATTTTAAAAGAAAATTTAATTTCTATCAGGATTTGACCCTTGGATTAGTCTTTGTCCTTGTCCTGTTCGCTAAAACCAAAGTTGCTGACATCAGGTCCAAATTTAATTTTTTGTCATAAAAAGTGAAATTTAGAACTTAAAGAACATTCATACTTCTTAGTAATAGCGTATGATTTTTTACTTATACAAACATAAATATGAAATGATTAATCAGTCAAACCACGGAGCATTGCGTCAATCAAATAGATAGCATCTCAAAGGCTTCGTGAGCCTCGTGCCTTCATTGAAGCGACTCATCCACGTGGTGAAACTAAGTGCATGTGAATCACAACGCATGATTTGCGAATCGAAGCGCTGAATACAAAATAGGTAGGGTCAGCCTGCGTTAAGTTTGGTTCATGAAAAATTTAAATACAGTCATCCATGCACAAAGGCGTACAATTGTTAATCGCATTTTATATATAAAAAAACGCGAAAACGCTGTAAATGATACATATGTCAAAAAAATTGATCACGTATTCGGATTAGGAAAGAATACTGCGTTAAATGGTTTAAGTCTCGCAGCTCTATAACCAATAAAAAATGACGTGCAGCGTTGAAACTGAATGTTTTTGAGTGATCAGATACAACTTTTTTCAGAAGTTTTAAAGGTTTTTTTTTACTACGTTTTCGAATTTTAGCGCCTAATATATATATATATATATATATATATATATATATATATATATATATATATATATATATATATATATATATATATATATATATATATATATATATATATATATATATATATATATATATATATATATATATATATATATATATATATATATATATATATATATATATATATATATATATATATATATATATATATATATATATATATGGGAATTATTACCACAATTACTATATATCTATCTACTAGAGCCTGCCTGATGCCTGAGTTAGCAAAGTGAAGTGACAATAGGATAATCGCATTTGCCGGAAAACCGCTAACTATTGAAGTAGACGGGTACTATAGTAGAAATCCCGTCTTGGTAATAATTGTTTGGAGTGATGTCGGGCTACATGAAGCGACGACCTCTATAAGTCGACTGGAATAAACTGGAGGCATCGTACCGTAGCGTAACGTAGCCGAAGATCGGGCTAAGTGACACGTTTTGGGGCAGGCCTTTGTAGAGTTAGCTAAAGACCCTTTGACAGCTTCAGGCTGATGGTGACGAGAAATCCGCATTTTCAAATGGTTTTATTTAGCTTGATTCCGTATATTTGCTTATTTCAAATCTTCGGACAGTTTTTTCAACTACTTCTACTTAACCTGATTTTATGAAACTATACACACACATTGAGTTCCTGTGATAATACAACATTATGATAATTTCAACTTGATATCGAGGTTCTCTCAGGAGGTGTTCCCCTGTCACTCTTTTACCATTACTAGTAAGCCCTTTGTGTTTTGAAGAGTTCCATACATTACACTTGGATCAGATACAATTTTTTTCAGAAGTTTTAAAGGTTTTTTTTTACTACGTTTTCGAATTTTAGCGCCTAATATATATATATATATATATATATATATATATATATATATATATATATATATATATATATATATATATAATATATATATATATATATATATATATATATATATATATATATATATATATATATATATAATATATATATAATATATATATATATATATATATATATATATATATATATATATATATATATATGGGAATTATTACCACAATTACTATATATCTATCTACTAGAGCCTGCCTGATGCCTGAGTTAGCAAAGTGAAGTGACAATAGGATAATCGCATTTGCCGGAAAACCGCTAACTATTGAAGTAGACGGGTACTATAGTAGAAATCCCGTCTTGGTAATAATTGTTTGGAGTGATGTCGGGCTACATGAAGCGACGACCTCTATAAGTCGACTGGAATAAACTGGAGGCATCGTACCGTAGCGTAACGTAGCCGAAGATTGGGCTAAGTGACACGTTTTGGGGCAGGCCTTTGTAGAGTTAGCTAAAGACCCTTTGACAGCTTCAGGCTGATGTTGACGAGAAATCCGCATTTTCAAATGGTTTTATTTAGCTTGATTCCGTATATTTGTTTATTTCAAATCTTCCGACAGTTTTTTCAAATACTTCTACTTAACCTGACTTTATGAAAATATACACACACATTGAGTTCCTGTGACAATACAACATTATGATAATTTCAACTTGATATCGAGGTTCTCTCAGAAGGTGTTCCCCTGTCACTCTTTTACCATTACTAGTAAGCCCTTTGTGTTTTGAAGAGTTCCATACATTACACTTGGTGAAACAAAAAAAAACAATTAAAAACTAGAAAATAAAGATAGATAAAAAACTTAATCGGTTTTGTTAATAGACTAAAATAAAAACATAAAGGCATAAGAATCTATATAAAGGCTTTATAATTGATCCAGAATCTTATGCACCTCACATTATACTTTAGTGTGTTAATAAAACTGTTTAATTTAATAGTTTTTATTGCAATTATCGTCATATTACTTAAGATAATTCGACGTTCCTTTTGAATACCGTACACGTCCGGTTTTATTGCTTTTTATGACGCATAATTATTAAACTGTTTGTTGCAAAAATTGAAGATGTAAATGCTCATGACACGATTTCGCTCGCGGCCGGTGCAGACCATGAAATAATAGGTTGGCAGCGTCATTCCTGCGGTCCCAGCTGTATTCGGAGAGCTTTAATTGACTATATTCACATGGAAACAGTTTTAATTTGACAATTTTCACGCTAAATAGCCAGTGACGATCGTAAAAAAAGATTCATTCATTTGTGATAATGTGCAGTTTGTATTACATATGTTATTGTATACAGGTGACCCGCTTGTTCATATCGCCTATATCTTCGAAAAAAAACATAAAATCAGTCTATTAAACTGATCAGAAAGAAGGATACTAAATAAACCAGAGTTATTTTGATGACCTTTTGATGACCGAATTAGTTTAGTAACGTGGCAATCACTTTCGAAGTCACTAGACCCGGGTCGATTCCCGCATCGGGATATGTATATGGTCTACAGTCTCTACGTCATGTACATGTCTCTACGTCTGAATACCCAACCAATCCGCCTTCGACAAGCGTAATGGATCAATCACCGTTCCTCCAGAATTGAACAGACAGACATATACCTATGTGCTGTAAAAAATATGCAACACTGCTGTATCTAATATTGTGAATAGCCACCTACGAAATCAATAGTCGCGGGTTCGATCCCCGTATCGGAATAATTATATGAATGGCTTACAGATATTTATTCCGAGTCTGGTAACCTTGCCAATTCGCATTGGACAAGTGTGGTGAGTTAATATCCGTTCCTCCAGAACGGGGAGGTCCGTTCTCAGGAGTGAGACATATTTTTTTTATATATTCACGCCTAATCCCCGCAGGGGTTGGCAGAGACCACAGAGCTCCATCCGCTGCCATTCATCGCAGCGAAACGGCTCGTCATTGGTCGCTTTTCGCCCTCGTGAGAATCAGGACGTGACGGGTGGCGAACCACGTCGCCGTCATTTTTCAACAAATTAGGTATATTAAATTCGTCTTAGTGAATCCCACGAACCGCAAGGGAGGATGGAGGTCAGCCCCAGCAGAGCCCTGCATGCTGAGGTAAGGCACCATAGTCCCCGGGGGAGCCCGACCCCGGGACGATCGGCACGCTTGCGACTAGGCTCGCCCCTAGCCACGCATCCATTGGCACGGCAGACCGTGGATTGGCGTGGATTGGCGGTGAGACATATATGGGCTGTGATTTGATTTGATTTAATATCGTATCTATTTTTCCCTTACTATTAGGCCAGGGGCTTTTCCAGTATGGAATAAAAACATGTCATTTATTTATCAGTCATCCCGATGCGAGAAATCGAACTCGCGGACTTTCGCCGTCCGTCGCGGACACGGAAAAAGCGGCAGCTTCACTACTAAGCTATTATATTTATGTAAGTTATTGCCGCTATTTAATGAATGTTCATGTATGGGTTTGTATGCCCAGATATATTATACGTACTTTAACACTATTACGCTTAAAATTTCAGTATTTTTCTAGCTATGCCGGGATCGTAGCGGAAGTTTTGACTTCCGCTACGATCCCTGCATACTCTCCCCGCCTCCTTCACTCCATCCATCCTTTCATCCATTCTTCCTCTCACATTCATCGCAGCGAAACGGCTCTCCATTAGTCGCTTCTCGCCCTCGTGGGAATCTGGGTGTGACGGGTAGCGAACCACGTCGCCGTCATTTTTCAACAAATTAGATATATTAAAATTCGTCTTAGTGAATCCCACGAGCCGCAAGGTAGGGTGGAGGTCAGCCCCAGCAGAGCCCCGCATGCTTAGGTAAGACACCATAGTACCCAGGGGGGACCGATTCCAGGACGGTCGGCACGCTTGCGACTAAGCTCGCCCTTAGCTACGGCAGACCGTGGATTAGCCAAAGTATATAAATTATATTTTATAAATAAAGAATATAAGTATATAATAAGAATATAAGTTTAATTTAATATACCTAATTTGTCGAAAATGACGGCGACGTGGTTCGCCACCCGTCACGTCTTGATTCTCACGAGGGCGGAAAGCGACCAATGACGAGCCGTTTCGCTGCGATGAATGGCAGCGGATGGAGCTCTGTGGTCTCTGCCAACCCCTGCGGGGGATAGGCGTGAATATATATATATATATATATATATATATATATATATATATATATATATATATATATATATATATATATATATATATATATATATATATATATATATATATATATATATATATATATATATATATATATATATATATATATATATATATATATATATATATATATATATAAGTATATATATAAGAATATAAGTTCATAAATTTAAACTAAAAATAAGTACAATTGTTTTATAATATGCCAATAATCCACTTTACCATGGCCATGAATACATCAGCAAATTTGCTGAAAAAATAGGATCAGTCGACCCGTGTTAAGTGGCTTGGCACTTACTTACTAAACTATCTTAAGAGAATAAGGATCGAAACCCTTTGAAAGGGTGCGGGCAAGAGTCAATATTGGCGAATATAAGACGTTATTTAGATGCAAGACACGATCTTCTGCCCCGAGAGTCGGCCGTTCTGCCTTCTTATGCAAATCTCGCCATATCTCCGACTATTCACTAAGAGGTTTATTTGGACGAGGTTCTTTGAAACTCCTTCAAAGTGGGTGTATTAAATTTTTCATAACCGCCCACTTGGTGAAGTGCATTCGACGTCCTGTGTGGGATTATCCAGCGACATAATTCGGAAATATGAAAATGTTGCGTACGAGACACATTCTATCCTCGTCGATTCACTACGTTTACATCCTTTGTATAATAAAAAGAATATGTGGTCACGTCACCTTTTTAAATTGGCTGTATCAGTGGAGAAACACGTGCCCTTTTGGGTTATCTCCGTCTCTCGTCAGCGGACTTCAATTAATGTCTTTCTAAGCGGTCTGAAGGAGAAAACGAAACTCCATATTTAAGGTAACATTGTCTTTGTGAAATGTATATAATATTATTACAATATATATTATGCACGTTTTTGTTATAACACAAGGATCAGTTATGTACATGTTGGTCGTCTCTAAGGCATAAATATACATATTATACAAAATGTAATAAACCGCAAAAAGAAAACTTACCACCAGAACCAAAAAACTGTATCTTAAAAACTTACATGACAGCAACACTTAATGAGGCACCGCGCTGAAATTTATGCACATTGGATACATCCGACACTAGTACACACAGTTCATGGTGTGGATGTTGGATATATCCGGCGCTCGTACACACAGGTCTTGTATGGATGCCGGATATCGTAATTAAACAGAATATGTGGCTGAATATTAGTTTTTTATGGCATAGGAAGGCAATCAACGCCGCCCATAGACATACGCAGCGCCATAGGCAGTGCGGGAGCGTTGCCGACCTTTAAGGAAAGTGTCATTATGGGAGTGTGAATGGGAGGAGGTAGAGGGAGGGGGAGGGTGTTTGGCATCTGGAACTCTGCTGCTCACCGTACGAAGCGCGGTAGCTAAGCTACCACTCAGACGCACGTTTTCTGCGGGAGTGTGGTACTTTCCCGGGCGAGCGGGCCCATTCATGCTATAGACAAATAATATGCCATTCTTGACAAAGTATTCGTCTGCAGCGTGGCTCTACCACTCTATATAAATTATTTAATTTTATATCGTTATATAACAGGGCTGTACATGTCATTGGTATTCCAATTATTAAGAAAATATAACGGAACACTTAGCGAGGAGGCCGCTCACGTATATCTCAGCGGGCTATAAAGATGTAATCCGACTCACGATTACACAAAACAAACGTTTCTAAATCACATAATTCCTTTTTAAAACATCTCCTCGACCTGCTACCCCACCTGTTGGCGCTGTTTGAATTGAATTAAAATATCGCATGTCGAAAGGCCGTAAAACCCAAAAAGGCTCGTGGTCACGAAGTACGATATCAAATATTTCAACAGCCATTGTTGTTGTCAAGGGTGAGAAGATAAGTTAATAATATAATGATACATTATTACACTTTGATACTTATTCTAACATTTGACGCCGATATTACGATGTATTCAACAAACCCTAATTTTCTATTCAAGTTAAATGAGCTCTAAGTCAAGGTGCTTAGAACTATTAATGAGTGAAAATTTCTTCCATGGAACAAAACAATTCGGATATATTTATGTCTAATGTCAAAATAAAATGTTCCATTTCTTTGAGCGTGTCATGAATTGGAATTTTATTCACATTAACGCTCATGATTATATTTCTTTCCTTCCTTTTAAATCGTTTTGACACGGAAATTTAAACACGATTATTATCTGTTGTGAGTTTTATAAGATATAATACATGTAGATAGATATTTACATGTACATATATATGTCCCACTGCAAAGCATTGGATCCCCATATTTCTGGAGGAATGAACCTTAACCCACCACGTTTGTCCCAAATGAATTGGTTAACCATCCAACCTAGAAATAAATACCCGTACACTAAACATTTTGTTATGTTGATACAGGAATTAAACCCGTAACCATTGACTCCAAAGCAGCAGCTCGCGATATACCCTAATCTATATATACATAGTTTCATCCTCACCAGATGGTGAGTGGATGAGTGATCCAGTACGGTGCGTTCTTCTAGAAACGTCTTTTCGCGCACCCCTCTTCTGTGGAGACAGCTACTTCCAGCGGTGTTTCCGAAGCGATACGATATCGGAACCTTCAAAAAACAAGCCTACTCTTTTATTAAAGCCCAGCAATGCCTATGCTGCTGATGTTCATGGATGATGTTGATTGGTTTCCATCAAGTAATACGCCTGCTCATTTGCCTTCCTATCCCAAAAGAAACTAGATATATACATAAAACAATTTCCCAAAAAATGAAATTGATGACCTGTCAAAAAGTAGTTTAGGATTCTGTTGAACTAACTCGATAGTGTGTCACTGCATCTAAAGATAAAAATTGAAAAATGGATAAACGTTCTTACAGGAAAGTTTTTCAGGGATATATGATTCTTTTATTTTTTTCCTCGAGGCTTACATACAGCGGTGGACTAACTTATGTTATTGATGATAATGGTAGCCTTACAAGACATAGGCATCCCTTAAAACTAAGAGGTGTTGCTACAATTCTCACATTGGCACTATAAACAATTAATGCTTGAAATTTAATTTTAATACTTTATACTCTTATTTGGTTTTTTTTTATTTATTTATGGACCATCAACAGAAGTTACCAATGTTAAATTATTCTAATTAATTCGTACAATGTATAAAAATGTAACCCTGTGAACTACCGCAGACTGATGATGATAAAAGTATCACATATAAATATTTTAATCTATATATATAAAAAAATCAATTGCTGTTCGTTAGTCTCGCTAAAACTCGAGAACGGTTGGACCGATTTGGCTAATTTTGGTTTTGAATTATTTTTGGAAGTCCAGGGAAGGTTTAAAAGGTGAGTAATTATGATAAAAATATTAGGAATATAGTAAACAACAACAATTTCGTTTTCCCTTAGAAACTATTCTTACCTGTCAAATATTTGATGTTCGTCCCGTCGTTCAGAAATCAATTAAATTAAAAGGTCGTTCAAAAATCAAATTAAATTCAAAAGTGAATTTTTTTTTATTTTTTATTGATTACGATTTCTTTATGTTCCTGTTAAGTTTTGATCACATTTTTTACTAAAGTTGAAACATTCTGCAATTATCGTTCAGCTTTTTTATTTATTGATTCTAAGGCAGAACGAAGTTTGCCGGGTCAGCTAGTATTATATAAATATTATAAAATAATTATTATAATTAAATCGTAAGTCCACATTTAATATATTGTTGAATTTTAATGTTTTAAAAATTATAATTGTGGTTTGTAAAACAAAACTACCAATTATACATAACGTAATATGATTATAGTTCTGATGAGAAATAATGCTATTGTGTACCATACGGAAAGGGGCAAGCTCAAGAGACATTAAATGCACCCTTGTTTGAACTAACTTTTTTAATTTTCTTCTGAAATCTATCCACCGGGGATGGTCAAGTGGCGGAAACTTTACGATTTATTTATGTTTCCCATTGTTGGTTTTATATGATGAAAATGTTGTTTGAATTTCATACTGTAAAAATAGCGCTATAATATTTCCCAAATACCCTTTTTCGATTTTTGCACTAAATTAAAAAGGTTATTACAATACAATGAAGTTCTTGATATTTCATATATGGAAGACGGTAGCATACGATTCACCAGGACAACCAGCGCCATATCGAAGCCAGCTTTAAGGATGAAATGATATTTAAAAATGGAGTTTCTTTTACCAGTCCCTAATTATACAAACAGGTTTGTAGTATAGGAAACTATATATATGTACGTACATGGAAGAATTGCTTTTATGAAGAAAAGTTCATTTGTATGTGAATAAGGTACGAGACATCGGTTAGAGGCATGTTATATTGCTGTGCACAACAATAAAATAATGGAATACTTCTATTGCGATCGGAAGAAAGACGTATGACCTAGCAATTATGAGCGAGCCTCTAATGAGTTCTACGAAGTGAGTGAACAGAATTTATAGTTGGCAAATGTGCCAAGGAGCTGTGAAAATTATAACCTTTAGAACATTTTCTTCATAAATAGTTGCTGATTCGTGATAGCTTGACTGATTCGTAATTAAGTGTATAGTATAAATGCACACAAGAATAAGTTGGGTTACACTTATATAATGAAAACATTTGCGATGTAGTTTTTTAGAATTACTTTTGCCAAGTCTTGTTTAAGTAATTACTCTTGTCAATGGATGCCTGCAATATTAAAGGAGCTGCATATACATTATCTACTTACTACAAATCCTTACCTTTCGAATAATTGGAGGAGAAGAAGGATTTACTGCGACGAGGAGAATAATTCAATGAAAGTGTAAGAAGGAAGAAAAGTACTGGGAAAGCAGTTGGGCTTCTCAGATCGTACCGTACAAAACGCGGTAACACAGAAAAATGCTATCACTGAACGATGATATTTTGCGAGAATCGGGTCCTTCCAAGTCAAATAGATTTCATTCATGTATGGTATTACCTCTTTTAAACTCCGTATTTTCATTTATGTTTTTATATTTATATAAAATTTTAAAACTGCTTATACGAAATAAATGCACGAAAAATCTCAATTCTTCAACAAATCACTCTATTTTCGATCTAAACCTTAAAGAGTATAAGGAATAGCATTGGGAAATAAAATCGGATTGAAGCAAATAGGTACAAACTCCCCGACACTTTGCACATCATACAAGTCTCACAAATAAGCAAATAAGACTTAAATCCCCCGTGAAATTCGCTGCAAAATACATTTCATGAAGTGTAAGCCTGTAGAGTAGAAAATACTAAGAATTGAAGATATATTATATTTATATTGAAAGGAAATTTTAGGATTTTTTTAATACCTTTAAAATAAATAAATATGGTAATATTCTAAGTATTTGAGTGATTATTTTATGTGTCCTATTACAAGACAAAGATAAAAAGAAAGTTTTTTATATATATAATATATAAAAAACTTATAAAACTTATAAAAAATTTTATATATATATAATATATAAAAAAATTTTTATATATATAATATATAAAAAACACGTGTCACAGTGTTTGTTATCGAACTCCTGCAAAACGATTTGACCGATTTTTATGATTTTTTTTGTATATTTGTAGGTCTGAGAATAGGTGTTAAACCATTTTTTTATATCCATATATGATAAGGATGGCCCTCCCAAAATTTTGTTTTATTTTTTGGTTTAATATTTTTTTTAAGTTTTATGACAAATAACTTTTGCCGAGTCAGCTAGTATAAATAAAATATAACGAACCAAACTGTGATAAACCAAATAGAAATTTGGATGCCCACCCGTCCATGTTACGTTTAGGTAAATTGATTAGAATTCAAAAAGCATAATATACATGACTAGGATTGTGTGAAAATTGAAAATTTTCCTTCGTTGGAAGTCTAAATACTTCACTGGCTTGATTTATCCTGTATTTAGGTATAATAACATAAATAATAATAATGTTTTATATTAAAAATATTGTTATTTGGAGATAATTATTTAAATAAAAGTGATAATAATAATAATAAACATTTATTCTGACATCACAAGTCTTAATTAATAGAACAAGAAATAATTCGATTGTGATGGGCTGTTGCCTAAACTAGGAACGAGTCTGTATCTTAGATCACTAACATTCCACTCTTCATTTATGATAACTCTTACTGCTGTTTTGTACACATAAACATATTCTCTCTGCGGTATGTATGTATCGGTATACATATATACTCTAAATTTTTTGTAGTGTATCAGTTATAATTTAATACATACTTGCTTACTCATATGTTTTACTGCAGAATGAAATAAACGTATCTTTCTATCTCTCTTAAATTATGCTTCAATATTTCAAAAGATGGATGTCGAATACGTTTAGTAGCTCGATAAACGACAGACTCACTAGGTGGCACACTCCATCCTACTCCACTAAGAGTGTATTGATGTTGTTTGCCGTAGTACTTACCACATAGGTACTAGAACCGCTATGCAGTATGACTTACAAATACATTCCGTCGAGACGTTTCACTTTACAGTAACATTTTGTGTGTTCAGTTCGAAATATTTTTTACGAGTAAATGCACGAAGCTAGTCCTCTAAAATCTTTAGCATGTACTTTATAACAATGTAATATAAAACAAAATTATTTGTGGGATAACTAATTGAACTGTGGTAGATTCATTCATAGATGGGCCGTCTCGATCGGAGAAGTACCGCAACCTAACAGAATTCAATACGGTGCGTTTTTATAGAAACTTCTTTCAACGCACCACGACCCTGTGGAACCAGCTACCTCTAGCGGTGTTTCCAAACCGATACACATTAGAATTTTTTTGAAAACAAGTCTACACATTTTTTAAAGGCTTCTGGAATGCTTATGACACTGCGCATGTTTTTCCATTAGGTGATACGCCTGTTCTTTAATCCCTATCCTATACAAAAAAAATATCTGCGTCAAATGGTAGCGTTTTCTGTCTTGCCATCAAAGCAGGAATTTGGAGGCTTTTCTACATTTTTTAGTTTTTTCTTGTCCCATTACATTCTTCTTTCGGCCCCATTATCTCTCTTTAACTCCTAATTCCCCCTGGTGAGGCATAAGGCAGACACGACGCTTCTCGACCTCGACCTGTCGGAGGCCATACGCTTCACTTCGCCCCAGGATAGACCCGGCCCATCTTCTGCGCTTCGGCCGTCACAATACACCGCCAAGATCATTATTATTTGGATAATGTAAATTCGTATATTGAGATACGAAATTACATAATCCGAATTTACAAATGCCGACCTATTTGATTCAGTAGTGAAGCTATCGCTTTCGGGCTCAATGTTCCAGGATACGATTCCTACATTCGTATGATGACGAAATGGGGTGTCCTTATTCTACTCCGAGACGAATAAATTAAGTTTTACATAATTTGTGTAAAAATTTATAAGAGAGTATACGTTACGTCAATAAAAACCTTTTCATAAATTTCCTACAACACCATTTCGAATGTACACTATCTTTCAAGATAGGACAGTAATAAAATGACCCTCATACATATTATAGTGTTATAATAAAGTAAACAGGGCTGCCTCAAGGGAGCCATTGATACTGTTTACGTATTAATAGTGAATAACATGACCGCGGACGAGGCATCCTACGTTGTTCATCATATGAATTATTTCTTAACTATGCATTTTCTTCATCATAGATACGGGAAGATATGTCCAAGACCTTCAAAGAAATATTTCTTTATTTACTTTACGAGTAAATTATTAATGGAGTCAGGCGTTATTTTGCGGAAATCCATCACTATTTGGACAGTCAAGTTTTACTTAGCTAAGATCCGCGACAAGTAAAACAATAACAGAAAATTAATATAACTACAGAAAATAAATGACAGAAAACCGTAAAGTCACTTTTCGGTTGTCTTCCGTAGAGTCTACTATACCTGAAGATGCCTCGTGTTGGGGCGAAACACATGTCGTTTACAAGATGGTAATGTGGTTATGTATGATTGGTGTTGTGTATAGTGGTTGGTGGGTGGAGAATTGATGGCCGATTTTCGGTAAGTTTTTGGTTTAAGTTCCAAATAAGTCCACTTCATCCAGCATAAAAAAAAACACATTATTAATTTTCTGTTATTGTTTTGCTTGTCGCGGATCTTAGCCAAGTAAAACTTTTGACTGTCCACATTTACGAGTAAAACACAATCTTCTAATAATATTACATTCTTCTTCTTTTACTGCCTTTCCAACTAGCAAAGGTTCAACCAATTGAGCTCAACTATATTTGTCTCTTTTCCCGTTTCGTTTTTACTCTCTTATATGTTATGTGTTGCCACGACTTTTTACCCAATAAAATTTTTGTAGTGCTAGAGCCACGCTGCAAACGAATACTTTGTCAAGAATGACATATTGTTTGTCTGTAGCATGAATGAGCCGGCTCGCCCAGGGAAGTACCACACTCCCGCAGAAAATCGGCGTCTGAGTGATAGCTTAGCTACCGCGCTACGTCCGGTGAGCGGCTGAGTTCCGGAGGCCCAACCCCTCCCCAACATTCCCCTCCCATAATTACACTTTCCTTAAAGGCCGGCAACGCTTCTGCACTGCCTATGGAACAATGGATGTCTATGAGCGTTGATTGCTTTCCATCAGGTGACTCGCCTACTCGTTTTCCTACCTACCCCATAAATAAAAGAATAAAAAAAAAACAACCCATTTTTTGCCAGTTATTTTTCCCATCATGACTAGTTGTGCACCAGTCATGTCTCATTATATGCCCCAGCTGAAAAACTTTTCTACTTTTAACAGCCTGCGAATGTTCACGAAGCTTTACCAATCGGAGAATCTCCTCTTCGGCCACTTTTTAAGTCCAGTTAGCAACAAAGACATTTTAACTGTCACTTTATGTTTTTGAGATCTTCTTCAATCGTCTAAGCCTCACGTCCATATAAAAGATCGGGTACACAATGTAAAACACAGAGAACACGTTTCATTTTGTTGAAATATTACATTAAAAGCACATTTAAGTAAGTATAATAAATGAAGAAATATATATAAATGGAGATAGATATAGGGACGCAATTATATCTTGTCCTCTCAAACGTGAAGCTCCCTTGCATGAAGCGACTTGTAACAGACGATACTCTACAGAGTCAGTTGTCATGACAACAGTCTGTAGCAATATAACCATTCTGAAAACAAAGCTACCGATAAATAGATACATACTATACAAAGATTGAATACAACATTAAATCAAGATCACCATTGCCCACATAATTTAGAGCAAAATATCGGAATTACACTGAAAATACCATGTATTATCTTTTAATTCTATTGTTAAGTTCTAGCATAGAATAGAACCACCCCATTTCTTCCCCTGGGTATCGTACGAACCATAGGGGACTATGGTATCAAATACTAGTAATAAAACCATTCAGTGATCCAAGCGGAGGATTATATTTCATTAATTATTAATTGATATACTTAGTTATCAATATTTTGATCAGCTCAAATATACGTAAACTTCAATTTAAATATATAATAAATAATTCTTATTCAAGTAGTCAATTTGAATTTAAAAAAGTAAACGTGACTAGACATGTTTTTAAATATGATTGTGGGACTTTTTCCGCCAACTTACATCAGTGGTTTGTTTTTATTTTATTTTTATAATGTTGAATTATTATCAGTTATATTTTTCAATTGTGGTGTCGTTTTATACAATATACTTCGTTTAAGGCGTATAAGTGAAGTGATACGAAATAAAAGCGTTTATCGTGTCTTTGTAAATTGACTGAAAAAGTCCATAGAAGGTTTTGGTAAAATAGGCACCATTTTATCAAGACGTTACATGACAAACTGACTAGTTACATTCTCAAAAGATTTGATAATATTGTATTTTATTTGACCCAGTCATAATCGTTATAAATAATTGCCGTCAAAGAAAAGAAAAAAATATCATTCTGATTGTATTTTAGTATTTTTAAGGAATCTAATATTTATTTTACTTAGTCTAGTTTCATGACAAAATGTTATTGTTTTTACAATGTGTGTATATTATATTATTAATACTTACTTAATAATATATTAACGAACTAACTAACTTAGTGGCGAAACTGCCGCTTTCAGAGCTAATGATTGCGGGTTCGATTCTGTCATAGAAATAAATATCTGTGTCGTTAACATGTATTTAGTTAGAGCTAGGGCGCCCCACCAAACAACCTTGAACAAACGTGGTGGATTTATGTTAGTTCTTGTAGCAATTGCTGTTAAATCTTTAGCTGATTGTTGGTGCATATTAAATTGAATACCCGAAGTACTTCACGACTACTTGAATAAAAATAGTAGTAGAGCCACGTTGCAGACGAATACTTTGTCAAAACGGCATATTTTTTGTCTGTAGCATGATAGGGCCGGCTCGCTTGGGGTAGTGCCACACTCCCGCATAAAATCAGCGTCTGAGTGGTAGCTTAGATACCACGCTTCGTACGGTGAGCAGCTGAGTTCCGGAGGTTCAACACCCACAACAATATTAAATTCGTTTTAGTGAATTCCACGAGCTGCAAGGGAGGATGGAGGTCAGCCCCAGCAGGGCCCTGCATCCTAAGGTAAGGTACCATAGTACCCGGGGAGCCCGAATCCGGGATGGTCGGCACGCTTGCGACTAAGGTCGCCCTTAGCCACGCATCCATTGGCACGGCAGACCGTGAATTGGGGGAGATGAAGGGAAAGGATAGAAAAGAAAGGAAAGAGCAGGAAAGGAAATGCGGATTGGGGGGTCACCAGACTCGAAATAAATATTTATAAATCCATACATATATTTATTCCGATGCGGGTATCGAACCCACGACCATTGACTCCGCGGGCGGAGGGCCCCGCCGCTGAACCAATTGTTAGTGAAAAAGAAGATAATATCCATAACAAAATAAGCAAAGTTGAATATTATTTTATTTTCACGCTAGGAAAAAATAAAACATTTTCACAGAGTTGCTCTTCAGCATAATTTTTAAACACAGCTTCATCAGATTAAGTGAAGTACCGCCTTTGGCCTCACTTTGATATTGCGAGCATCCGTAGATCAAACAGTGCTTGTATTCATTACAAAGTTTAGATAAGAGCGAAGGAAAACAAAATCATTGCTGGAGTAGGTTCTTTAAAAGGCACATAAAGAACTTGGAAACCTTTACGGGAGTGTACATATAAAAGAGGGAACTGTTTAAGCTAATGAAAAGTCTAAAGGAAAAATGAAATCGCCTATAATATTGCTTTGTATTATCTCGAGTATGTGCTTGTGTGTACTGTAGTAATACATTGATAAATGTATTAAAATTTTTTAATTAAATATGATAAAACATTTTTACGTTTTTTACATTCGTAATTTTAATATAGAAATAAATAAATTGTTTGATATGAAGCAAAAGATTCGATCGACTGACGTCTTTCGGGTACATGTCACCTTTTCTGGCATAAAAAATTATAATGAATATAAAATGTAAAGTGATTCATCAATATAAAATTCAAAAGAAAAACATACACTGCCGTACAACTAGCTGAAAGGAAAAGATTCATACCCACCCTCTGGATGAGTGGCGATTTAGTATGGTGCATTTTTTCTGAAACTTCATTCCACGCACCACCTAGGGAATCAGATGCCTTCAGCGGTATTTCTGAACCGAAATGACGTTGAAACTTTCAAAAAACAAGCCAACACTGGTGTTCCAGATGTCTATGGGCGTCTTTAATTTCTTTCCATCAGTTGATATGCTTTCTCCTTTGCCACCCCATCCAGTAAAAAAATTTAGCCATATAGCAAATGGTTCTCTTCTGTATGGCTACTTTAAGATTCGCTCAAATTAATATAATTTGTATAGAATATAATCACGACTTTCATAAACAAACAAAATAACGCATTGTCATCGTTACTAAAAGCTTTGTTTGAATCGCTCGTCCTCGTACCGCCTACTTCAATGACTTTATAGAAAGGGTTCCATGTTAAACAATTTGAAATATACTAAGTGCCCTCTGGTAGATACTCAGGAATGTTAATTGAATGAAAGTTTTTGTTAAACCTCTTTTGATTCGTTGATGATTGTTATTATATTATTTGTTTTTATACTAATTTAATATTAAATCAATTATTGTTTGTTTAGATAGTTTGATTAGATAAGGTGTATTTCTCTTTGCGATACTTAATTTTAAAGTTAGCTTTAAACAAAATATCTAAATATTTTCAAACAAAATATCTAAATATTTTGTTTGAAAATATTTAAATATTTAGAAATTCAAAAAAAAATGACTGTATGTTATTGTTTTCAGCTCCCAAAAGGTTTCTTATATTATCTTTGGTATATTAAGAACTAGAATTATTTTGCTATATTGAATTATTGTTATACAGTATATTGTGTTTTTGAGATATCTATAGTTTTACATATTATTCTATGATTCATAGATGTTAATGCTGGTAGTCTGTTAAGCTTTTACAGCTTTATCGTATTCAGGGCGCGCGAGCTCGGGGGCCTAACACTGTGGTCCCAGTCCCCTAGGCCCTAAGGTCTAGGGGGTGAGAACGGACCGGGTACGTGAGCGAATCTCGTGTACGCGGCGGGTGTAGTATCGTTACCTACTCTATGTGCTCGGCTAGTGCCGGAGGTCCATTCTCGAAGTTTCAATCCCCACATCGGGATAAATAAAACATATTTATCCCGATATCCTACAAATATTTATTTAGAATCCTTTTTTGGCGGTGTATTCAGACTCGAAATAAATATCTGTAGGCCATACATACATTTATGCTGATCCGGGAATCAAAACTTCGCCTCTGAGCGAACTGGATCGTTATGATATATTTATACTTCTGTGTTCGTTATATTTCTGCAATATTTTTCTTCGATGAGAAACATCATAAAGGGGATTTACCTGTAATCATTATTTTATTGTAATTTACGTAGCTACTCTAATTTTGATCGGTCATGATTTTTTATTGTACTATAACAATAGAATGTTATATATCATTATAATTTAAAATTGTTCTAAGCTACCATCTAAAACGAAACATAAATTCTTAAAATCCCATTTTGGTTTTCATCAAAAAATGAAACGAATTAATAACAAAAAACGCTTTTGTGATAGCAGGTGCCTTAAGGGAGAAAAAAATATCGCCCTGATTTGTTAATAACGTTTTTTGTTTGAGCGAATGACCGTAAAATAGATGTGGATGATCATTAATTATTAAGAGTAGAGCAGTTTGTTTTAGCCCGGTCACGGCGTACAGAATTTATGTATGAGCGAAACCATTAAGGGATTGTCGCTTCGGGTCATTTTGTCTGTAACACGTTCAAAAATATCCTTTTTACATATATTAATTGCCACTCACAAATTTTATGTGTATCTTTCACAAACAATAAAAACGAGGGCCCAGTGAAAACCCCGAGACGCTCCTTATAGTTATTTATAAAACTTATATATTAATTCATTTTTATATAAAAATGAATGTGTTAATGTTAATTCTCTATGCGTTTGCGCGTCATTCAAGATTAATATTGGCATTTGCTTGAAAGTCAAACGAAAAGTCCTCCGAAAGATTCTGGGCCCAACCAAAAGTGATGATTTCGGTATTTTTTTTCGTTGAAATCGAAATCGAGTATCTTGTGGTCCAACCCAATGTAATAGGAGTGGCTAAAGCTCACCGACTTCGTTGGCTGGGCCACATTGAGAGGATGGAGGAGCATCGCGCAGTCAAGAGCACGTATTTGGGTCGCCCAACTGGACGACATTAAGGCGCCTCAGGTACCGCTGGAGAGACATGATCGAGGATGACTTGCGCAACCTTCAAATTTACAACTGACAGGAGGTGGCGCAGGACAGGGCACGATGCCGTAGGATCTGTTCGGAGGCCATGACCCATTTTGGGTCGCTGTGCCAACAAAGTTAGTTTTACTTGCTTAAAGGCTTCCAATAGCAACACGTCAAATAGCAATCAACGACAAAACTCACCCACGCATAAACACATGGTTGCTATTAAGATTGTCTTCCATAACAACAATTGCTATAGATAGCGTTGATTATAGCAATGGTTGTTAACCCCTTTAAAACATAAATGTAAAACGGGCAACGCCGGGTACATTAGCCAGTCTTTTGTAAAATTCAAATCTCTTAATACCTGAGGTTATTAAATATCAGTACAGGTGTGTTATTTTTTGTCACACTGATGTACCTACATCATCTGGCAGTCGATGTTTAAAAATATAAACAATCACCTGTCATATAGTATATTGTTGGGGGAAAACCACCTGACTTGCTAAGTTTAAATGCACATGTAGGTATCCGATGAAAAAATTTTGATAACTTTTTTAACTTATAATATTTTCAGCATACTCGTAATTTTTTAGTCAATTTTGAACTTTAAATTTAAACCTTTCTTAAGACCTCAATATATAAACTTGAATTATTAGTCCCAAGTTCAGAAGGAATAATTGTGGCCCATAAATCGAAATCTTCGCTACTGCGCTATTCGGCTAAATATTCGCAGTGTTATATAAATTTATATGACTTTTGACGGCCATTTGGCTTAGTGATTTGGCTATCGCCTACGGAGTCAATGGTTGCGGGTTCGATCCCTGCATCGGGATAAATGCATATATGGCCTACAGATATCTATTCCTGTTCTGGTTACCCAGTCTATCCGCACTGGATAAGCGTGGTGGGTTTAATGTCCGTTCCTCTATAAATGGGAAGACCCGTGCCAAATAGGGGGGAATATTTGGGCTTAGAAAAAAATAACTATGGTGCCTTACCTCAGCATGCAGGGCTCTGCTGGGGCTGACCTCCATCCTCCCTTGCAGCTCGTGGGATTCACTAAGACGAATTTAATATACCTAATTTGTCGAAAAATGACGGCGACGTGGTTAGCCACCCGTCACGTCCTGATTCTCACGAGGGTGAAAAGCGACCAATGACGAGCCGTTTCGCTGCGATGAATGGCAGCGAATGGAGCTCTGTGGTCTCTGCCAACCCCTGCGGGGGATACGCGTAAATATATAAAAAAAAAAATAAGACTTTTTCCTGATTTTCTTAGTGACCATTAATATACCGACCATCCAATTGGCTCAGTGGCGAAGTTATTTCTGTAGGTAAGTGTGTTCTCTTCTCGCATCGTAAATATATATACGCACTACTGGTATTTACTCTGAGTCTAATGTCCCGCTAATTCGCTTTAGACAAGCGTGATGGGTTAATGTTCGTCTCTTCAGAAATAGGGAACTACAGGCGCATATATAATATATATATGACATTTTTTTTATTCGAAAATATACATATCTATATGTTTCTCTTCCATTAACTTTTCAATGCACTGAAATAAAAAAAAAACACAATTTTATCGATATTAAAGTTGATACTTAAACTACAGAAGTTATTGGTTACCTGCGTGTGAATTCACATTTTATACCTGGTTTGTGGGAACTAGATTGTAACAATTCGTTCGCTGCTCTTTTCATATTCATTATTGGTTCAATTCGCACACCCACACGTGTGGATAATCCTTGCACAATTATGTAGAAATTCGTTGCACACGTGTCTCAAAAATTTCATTGTGCTACATTCTGTCGCAACGGTGGCAATGACCTTGTTTTGCACAACCTCGTGTCAGGTAACATCGCGACAGATGTTATGGAGCCTGGGAGACGAGATGCAAACTAACACAGACGTGACTTTGTGAAACTTTCTACTGTAACAACGCTCGGGAACCACTTAGCTCGTCATTCGTGGGAACTTAAATTATGGGACAATCTCGAGTATCATCAACGGAATGAGAAAGTTTAAGATTTAGTTTTCGCATTTCGCTTACATGTTTCATTTTATTTGTGAAGAATATTTTATTATTTAATATTACATTTTTACGTATTGAGCGCGATTCGTCCCTGAATTCCAGTGTCTTAAACTCATATATAGACATTAACTAGAGTGGAAAACACATCTTGGGAAGGGTAAGAAGGGACGCCTCCACGTTTGATGGAGAAACGATGGTCTAGGTGACGCATTTTGAAAAAGGCCTAATATAAAATCTGAAAATGGATTTCCATAAGAAGCGGATCAAAAATTTGCAGGCAAAATGGCAAGCCGTCCTTGATAATGATAAAAACTATAGACTGACATTATTACAAAATTTGTTTTAGTTATAAAAATAATTAATTGCTGATAAGGATACCTATGAGTATTATGAGAAGGTACTTATATTTTAATGGTAATTATTGTGAAAATAAGACACTTGTCTTCTTGACAAGAAATGTAACGAATTGTCTATTTTTTGTCTGTCGTGGTTTAAATCAATAGAGCATGGAATGTTTGAAAAAAATATAAAAGAGACAAGCAAACGAGTAAACGTAAGTAATCACTAACTGTGGACTTCTAAAACACCAAAGTAACTGCAGATGTATTGTCCTCCTTAGGGCTAAAGTAATTAATAGAAGGGAAAGAGGAAAATAAAGGAAAATAATAATACAAAACATGTTATAGCTTATCGCTGATATTCTGCGAGCTCACAATACTTTCGCGGTCGAGCTGGTCTATTTGTGTTGTAACATGGCGCTAAATTAATTAAGGTATTTACAATGTTAGAAACGGATTTTTAACGTCTAATGATGAAAAATATTGTTAGAAGTAAAACATTAAGCTGATCACATATGAAGTATGGATCCTTTAAAACCTCGTTACAATTAGGCATATTGAATTAGCCAAATTTTCGACGTCATTCCGTTAGTGATTAACTTAGCACTCAACCCATCTTCAAACCCTAATTTGCGTGCGTCCCTATTAATTCACAATTGAACGTGCGCTGGACAATTGAAACAGTCCATAATGGACGAAGTACAGTTTAACACGTTTTGCGGGTAATTATGGTCGTCCAATTGCAGGAACATGCAGCTTTAGTGTACAATTCAGATTGTCTCCATGTGGTTATTGTAAATTTAGGCATGGGATTGCACTGTTCAATTTTACCTATTTTTTGGAATTGTTAATAAATTCAAATATGTTGCAAACTTATATAAAATGTAAAATTTTCAGGTACTACTTCGAAAAGTTACTTGGATTGAATTTTGAATTATCAAGATGGAAGATGAGTCAAAGTAGTCACCAAATGGGCAGGTCCAAGCGGTAAAAGTGGACTGGCTTTTTCAAGGGAAGGTGAGCCGAAAAATAATCAGAATAGCTGGAGAGCACTGGATGAGGTAGGCGTCAAACAAAGATGATTGATGAATTTCTTGTGGAGACTTATACCCGAAGACCGGCTTTAATAAAAAAAACATTAATATCATTATACAATTAAAAAAGTTTTAATGAAACAGCTAGTCGAAAAAATACATAAGTTCACTAATAATTTTTCAAATTAATTTAAATAATGTTAAAATAGGTTAGGGAAATTAAGCCTAATTATTATTAGTAGTATTATTAAATTTATTATTATTATTACGTTTATCTTAGTTTAAATATCTGGTATAATTCCGCACATGCATCTGAATTTTGAAGTAATTCTATTTCTAATTACATCAACTCGATTGTATAATCCGTAAGAATGAAAATAAAAAATCGACTTCGTCGCAGACCCAGCAGTATTCTTATCCTTATTATTATACTGGGCACACATTGACTATTATTTATCATTATTAAACAATGGATGCGTTGCTTTATTTAAATGAACAAATTTAACTTCAATTACTTTGAAGTGAGGTGGGTCGTTGTATCCCTTTGGCGAGCACCCTTCCCCTCATTACAATCCACAATCATACGGTTCTCCATCAAGATAAGAGTCACCCATCTTTATTTTTCTACCGTGCGCCCTTCTGTATTTTGCTTTTCGAGCCCCCGTTTATTCCATTTCGATTCAATTCATAGCAAACGAATTATTTTTTTCAAATTTGATGCAGGAAACTACAGATGAACGCTAGAGATATAGCTATAACCTATTATTTGTTAACTTGGTACCCTTTAATTTTTTTTATATTAATTCTATTATAATGGTAACACAGCTTTAAATAGGTATATTTGATGAGAAAGGTCTTATTCTGATTAGAACAACAATCCCTCTCTTTGAATTTCATTATGTACAATATTACAATAATATTGTTGTATATAATAAATATTATACTTTTTTAATTTTGTCAGAAGGTTAAATACGTGATGGCATTTATTTCGACTGTTGTACTTCGCTTTGTTCGCACTGTATGCAAAAAGTTGGCAAAAATGGCATATTTTATTAAATATAAAATATGGAGAATCCGTCAAATCCCCGATAGTATTACAGACATATTTATGACCATTATTTAATACATTTTCACCAAATGTGAACCTTGGCTTATTTTGAACCATCATTTCCAGGAGCTCCACAACTAGATCGAAATCACAATAGATAAATTGGGCAAAAATAGCTCAGGATTAAGCTTACAATCTAAGATTGTAAGTTCGATATTACACTTTATATCAATAGTTATATAAACCATGTATTCTTACCACACATACATTATTAACTTAATCAATATAATTAATATTTAACCTTGCTAGTCTACTTTGGAAACAAAAAATATGCGAGGGACAGAGTTTTTTTTTTATTGCAGTGTCCAGCAGTAGACTATCGCAGGCTGATTATAATGATAGCATTGTTTTGTTTATAGTTTTATAATTTAATTCGTTCATATTTCTTTTTATGTGATTCTTCGAAATAAATTAGCGCAGTACAATCAGGAAGCAAGTTCAATAATCGTGATTTACAAATAATACCAAGCAGTGGAAAATACACAAAGCGAAATATATCAATAGTCATATAAACCATATATTCATTATTAACTTAATCATACCACACAAACATTATTAACTTAATCAATATAATTAATATTGAAACCTTGCTAGTCGTCGTTGGAAATAAAAAATATGCGAGGGACAGAATTTTTTTTTATTACAATTTCCAGCAGTAGACTATCGCAGGCTGATTATAATGATAGTATTGTTTTGTTTATAATGTAGTTTTATAATTTCATTCTTTCATATTTTTTTATGTAGTTCTTCAAAATAAATAAGCGTAGTACAATCAGGAAGAAAGTACAATAATCGTGATTTACAAATAATACCAAGCAGCGGAAAATATTCGTTGCCTTTCGACAAAGGTACGTAAACAACCACTCGGTCTAGAATCGTGACGTGCACACAATAATCCGTGGTGGCATCTCACGACCGTGCAATTGTCAAAATCGAGACCAGAAAGTGTGTTCATGTGCTGCACTAATAGCTTGAATACTTCACAAATTGGCACCATTAGCCTCTTTCTAAGCCCCTCTAAACTGTCGACCTCAAATTATGATGTATTGTCTTTACTTTTTCTTTGTAAACGTTTGAACGAACAGTGTAAGCCAGTGATTCTCAACTTTGAGTTCGCGCCCCACAGGGGAACAATTCAATAATGTGTCTTCTATAACATCTTCTCAGAACGCAAAACGATGTGTTATTTAACGCTTATCAGTCGTAAGTCACCTCTCACGTGACAACAATACTTTATTTTTGCGGTCGTACGTCCCCTGGGAGGTGATAATACGAGACATGTTGAAACTCGCTCTGTGTGAAATGCAGGCACTATTGTCATATTAGTTAAATATCCGTAACAGAGCAATTGATATCTCCAGTTATATATCATTGCCTTTTCCAATTATTTTTTAATATATTGAGCCCAAAAATGAATAGAGTCAATGAAAATTGTATCCTAGCGAGAATCACGTATAAAAAGCTAGCAACCGATAAGGGTTAAAACTATATTTAATATAAAAGAAGCAACAGCATAGCTTATTAAGAGAATTGACACAAATATTCCAATGTGTGAAAGAACTATAGTTACTGTTTCCATCTCCATATTTCGTTGAATGCAGATGTAGTAAAATGTTTGCTGCTAATAAAAGAAACCGATCTAGGCGGTAACAAATTGCAAAGTCTTGAGACCGAATTTAACGAATTGGAACTGACATAAAATCTCTTTAAAGCACAAGA
This sequence comes from Baronia brevicornis, assembly GCA_031353405.1. NCBI lineage: Eukaryota > Metazoa > Arthropoda > Insecta > Lepidoptera > Papilionidae > Baronia > Baronia brevicornis. Next base: position 16,405 of record JASFAT010001532.1, on the reverse strand, counting down.
ATACAATTTAATTTAAATAGAAAACAATTACCCTATGCGTAATAATAAATAATGTATAAAAAAGCTTTCATTGAAATTATGTAGTGCTTAAATTTCTCCTTGAAAAGTTATGGACTGTGTGTTCAAAACTTTCCTAGTGTTTTCTTTCTTCAGTGGTATTAAACAGTAAGACGTTGAAACTTTTAAATAACGAGCCTGTACATATGTATATCAAAAGCTGGTAAATATAACTTATATTTATGTTGGGTGGGGGGTGACAATATAAGAATTTTATAAAGGTTTAGGTGGGGCATAGCGCAAAAGTTTGGAAAACACTGATGTAAACGGTGTTACGTGTGATTATTAACAGCTCCAATGTGCCATTCAACGAAATACAAAAAAAAATCTCATAAAGTAAAAAGCCAGAATGGCACCCTAATATATAGCAATTTCATATTTGTGAAATGGCACACGCACCCGTGCTCTGAGGCACTCGTCACCGATCTATTTTGCGAGTGTTGTGTATGAAATGGAATGATGTAGAAGACTGAGCACCATAAAAAGACTCCTCAAGATAAACTCTTATATATTTTCAAACGTATTACTAGTGTTATAAGGTCTGTAGTTCGTTTTTTTGAAAGCAATCTTAAATTTGCTTGTGCTTCGCGCTTGCATCGTCAGCTTCTCCCTTGTATTGCACCCTAATCGAATTGCTATACGCATGGTGTCTCCCGTCTTGTGGGTCCGACCCCTGTTCCGGACATCAGAGGTCTCATTGCTGAAAAAGTAAATAAGCGACGAAATCAAATGACAGCACCTTGATTATATGCTTAGAGATGGAACAATTATTATTTCATAGAAAATAGCTTCCAATCGACTACTTAATTGTCCCAGTGGGGAAGTTACCGCTTGCGGGGTGAATGGTCACTGTATTAATTCATGCACCGGGTAACATATATGTATGACACGTAAATACAGATATTTCTCCCGCGATTAAGTACCCCGTCAATTCGCCTTGAATAACCCTACTGGGTTATTGTGTATTCGTTCCGAAATGGGAAGGCCCCGTAGTCAGCTGTAGGATATTTGGACTGTAAAATAATAAGATAATTTTTTTTAAGCAAAATAATAAATAATATTTTTAGTCGTAAATAGTTGATAAATTCTAACCGATTATAAATGTAAATAAAAAAATAAAAGTTATGAATATTAGAAATAACTTTGTAATACTTTAAATTAATTACACATTAATTGTAATTAAGGGGGAGGGGGGACAAAGAAGGGAGGGGATGGGGCCCCTACCTAGGCTAAGCTACCACTCATCCTTGTGGTACTTCCCTGGGGGAACCGGCCCATTCATGCTACAGACAAATAATATGCCATTCTTGTCGAAAATTATTAAGAATTCGTCTACAGCGTGGCTCTACCGCTTTAAACACACACACACACACACACACACACACACACACACACACACACACACATATATATATATATATATATATATATATATATATATATATATATATATATATATATATATATATATATATATATATATATATATATATATATATATATATATATATATCCCTAATGAAATTCATACAAGGGTTTTGATAAATGAAAGCAAGAAATATAACTCTCCATTCGAAATAAAACAAATGTCAAGCTTATATCGCGTGGCATGGACTTGACACCGAGTACTGCTTTCGTCACGCTCCGGTGGAACAAACTGTCTAGACAGGGGGACACTAGGAAATGTAAGTGAAACTGGAAAAAATAATAATTGGGACTATTTATTTATATAGTCAACAATACTGTAAGTGATAATACATATAAAAATATACTAGTACTGATCGCTTCTCACAAAACTTCTTTCCATACACCACCACCCTGGAGTCAGCTATCTTCAGCGGTATTTCCGAACCAACACTACATTGGCATCTTATAAACAAGAAGCCTACACATACCTTAAAGGCCGGCAACACTTCCGTAATACCTATGGCGATGCGGATGTCTACGGGGGGGGAGGGGGTTGATTGCTTTGCATCAGGTGACACGCTTGCGCGTTTGCCTTCCTATCCCATAAAAAAAACTTTTATGGGATTGGAATGGAATTTCGTATTATTATGTATATGATAAAATTAATGGATTAGAAGCGAGGTTTTTGTGATCAGGGATGTGGGTTCGATTTTTTGATAGGAGTAATGAGGCGTATACCTTTGAGTCTGTCTGTTTGTTCACGTCTTTTATATGTTTGTAATGTCAGCCAATATACAGGGAATCCTAGTGCCTAAGAGACTAAAGTTAGACGAAATTTTTTTAAGGTTTTTTTAAGGGAAATTTTTTTAATACTTGGCGATGTCATAGAAAATGTTTTCGGAAGAAAAATAATTTTCTACCAAGTCTTCTATATAAACGTAAAAGTTTCATCAAAACCGGGTTAGTCGTTTTTAAGATTAACCCAAAACAAGCAAATTGAGATTTTTTTAAAACAATCTTTTTAGTTTAAAAAAACATCCTTACACAAACATTATTGTATTGATAACTTACAATTATATTCACGTACTTACTTTGTTTATGAACTCAATAAAACCTAATGATTGTTGTATAAAATGGGCAGACAATTGTCATTTTCTACATCAGTGCGTATTGCAAGAAGAAAAATGTTCAGTTTTTCTGTCTGACGGGGGATCTAAGCGGCGGGGATTTATTTTTTATGACGTCATTAACTGGAGGAAGCGAAGGCAAACAGTTCCTGCGGTCGGCCTCTATTGTAAACTGTTGATTACAAAGATTACAACTGGTGGCTGTTTCTCTTGTTTCTTATCCCGTATATACAATACTTCAACAGAGATAATTCAGTACAATAAAATATAATCCTACACTATTTAATCATGTTTACTTTATTAGTTTATTTGTTAAAAAAGAGAAGGGTCATAGGACGCTTAGTATATGTGAAACATTGACGAACGCTCGGTCTCTACCGTATGCTCATAGCCATGTATAAGTGACCCATTATAGAGTCGAGTAGAGCGTAGCCTAAATCTAGACGACGTCTCGCTCTATAATTTCACTTCCATACCCCGCGATAAGACGTTTCACATCGGAAATACACGACACGTGCACACTCAATGCACATTTTTTCACCGATTTCAATGGCATTGTTCTCACAGCCCATAAAGTCTTATTATTGGGCATAGGATCTCTGGAGGAATTAACAATTACCCACCAAGCTTGGACAAGCGGATTGGACAAAAATACTATCGCTCTCTCTCTCTCTCTGAGTCCTAAGTCCCCCTGGTGGAGCATAGGGCTGACCCGACGTTTCTCCATCTCGACCTGTCGGAGGCCATACGCTTCACTTCGCTCCAGGATAGGCCCATCTTCTCCACTTCGACCGTCACAATACGCCGCCAAGTTTGTTTTGGGCGCCCACATTTTCTTTTCCCCTACGAATTCCATTCGAGAGCTTGTTTGGGATTATGACTGACGTGGCGCCGGAGAGTATGTTTAGATCCTTTTCCATTTTGTGGACACATTTGGACATCTATTGGTTCCTATTTGCTGATTCTCCACAGCTCCTCGTTGGAGACCATGTTATCCGGCCAATATACTTTTAAGATTCGGCGTAGGCAGCGGTTGACGAATACCTGGACTTTGCGTACTAGTTCTTTCGTACTTTTTCATTTTTACTAAAGGCCATATATAACATATTTATCTTTATGAGGATTTAAACGTCTTTTGACAATAAGGATATTACACAAAATGTGTCAGTAAAGTGAAATTTCATGTCAATAAAACGCATCTCGACGGGGGGTACTATTGCTACCCGATCTCATCTGCTACCGTTTACGCCGGTCACCCAATCTCAGTCAGATATCGAATTTCGTACTCGATCAACCGAAGATGTCGTTGACTTGAGGCAAGGAACGCATTTACCGTTTTAAAGTAACATTTGGAAACTAATTGGAATGATTGTATTGCCCCTGCATTGTTACGTACTTATCAGACATGTTTAATTTAATTTTTTTTTTGCAACACTAGCTTAATTTTAACATTCGTAAGCGTATACAAACAGAAGCTACTTACTGTTTACATATTAAAATACCGGAATAAATTATTTAATATAGTTATGCTTGTTAAAAATACAGTAAATTGGTTAAATTTAAAATTAAATATTTTTGTTAATATTTTGTCTGATTTTTTTATATACCATTAAAGACTTGGTAATATATACGTATGTTGATGGAATATAATTTGAACTAATTGATGATGTTTAACATTAACAGCTATGTTATAAGTTTCACGCATGCCTAAACTAATTACATATATGGCTTTAGTTGAATATACGTAGCCATGTCTATGGGCGGCAATCAGCTTTGCATGTGACAGGCCTGCTCGTTTGTCTTCCTTTCCCATAAGAAAAACGACCCTATTGGAAAAAGCGTAGACAAGTTCGACTTTAATAGCTAACTTATTAGATTTGTGGATTCTCCAACAATATTCATTCTGAGACTAGATGTTCCGTCAATCTGCTTTAGGCAAGCGTGTTTTAGGAGACCCGTGCCCAGCATTCAGACATACATGAACAATGAAAATCAATTAAAATAAAACCGACGACCGATTGGCTCAGTGGCGGGGCCCTCCGCCCGCGGAGTCAATGGTCGCGGGTGCGATTCCCGCATCGGAATAAATATTTATATGGATTTTTAAATGTTTATTCCGAGTCTGGTAACCCCCCCAATCCACATTTCCTTTCCTGCCCCTTCCTTTCTTCTCTATCCTTTCCCTTCCTCTCCGCCAATCCACGGTCTGCCGTGCCAATGGATGCGTGGCTAGGGGCGAGCCTAGTCTTAAGCGTGTCGATCGTCCCGGGGTCGGGCTCCCCCGGGGACTATGGTGCCTTACCTCAGCATGCAGGGCTCTGCTGGGGCTGACCTCCATCCTCCCTTGCGGCTCGTGGGATTCACTAAAGACGAATTTAATATACCTAATTTGTCGAAAATGACGGCGACGTGGTTCGCCACCCGTCACGTCCTGATTCTCACGAGGGCGAAAAGCGACCAATGACGAGCCGTTGCGCTGCGATGAATGGCAGCGGATGGAGCTCTGTGGTCTCTGCCAACCCCTGCGGGGGATAGGCGTGAATATATAATAAAAATAATAAAATTAAAATAAAAAACCAAACATCAGCAATGTAAGTAGTCAGCAAAAATGTGAATATCGAGCCATGTTACTTAAACAGCTTTTTACGACTTCGCATCATAAGCCAGTAACGGAACAGAGACTTGAAGATAAATATAAATCGTGGGCACCCGTTAGCGGCAATTTGTCGTAATCATCTACAAAGATATATTTCGTAGTTGATTTCGATACTCATTTGCGGTCTACGTTTTGATCTCCGCTCTTTTACAAAGTGCTCAATGCTGTGTCCAAACTATATTTTAATTTGGGATAGTCTATAATAATGAAATATTTATTAAGCTGAATTGATAACTCCTCAACTTTTTCTTAAGTTAATATTAATTTAAAGCTGAATTGATAATTTATCTACTTTTATGAAACTTAATGAAAGCAGAAGTAGAAAGGAAAGAAAAAATTAATAGGATTATAGAAGAAGGGTGCACTACAATTGCGCAGACCATTCCAATTGCAGACAACTATGATCGTCTTCGTAAAAGTAATTTACTGATGTTTTTATTACTAATATAAATATATTTTGATGATAATTGCCAAATAATTTAAAACCTTAATTCGTAGTGGTGGAGCCACGCTGCAGACGAAGACTTTGTCAAGAATGGTATATTATTTTTCTGTAGCTTGAATGACCCGAGGAAGTATTACACTCCTGCAGAGAACGGTAGCATAGCTACCACGCTTCGTTCGGTAAGCGGTTGAGTTCCGGAGGCACAACCATCCCTCCCCATACCCCCTCTAATAATGATACTTTCCTTAAAGGCCGGCAACGCTTCTGCACTATCTATCGGCGGCGTTGATTGCTTTCCATCAGGTGACAAGCCTGCTCGTTTGCCTTCCTATTCCATCAAAAAACCTGTTTCTTATTTAGGAAGACATACCACAAAGGAATGAGATTGACTGTCATTCAGATTTATGTTTTTTCTGTATGAGAATACATACAGTTCTTTCTCTTTAAATAGCAGTGCAACGAATGTTTGGTGAAAACTATTATTAGAACTAATTAGAATATCAGTGTGGCTTCATCATCATCATAAATATCGCCGTAACGAAACGGGGGTGTTGCCGCAACCCCCACACTTGGCGTTTTAAGAAGTCGTTGCTGTCCATAAAATAGGAACCCATTACCTAATAATAACAATAACAATATATACAAATTTAGTACATGCTACTATTTTAACCATAACTGACGAGCTTGTATGAAGAGAGTGATGAGTGTCGATGAAGCAAAGAAAGTGTGCAAAGATACTAGCTGATGGAGATACTCCATCTCTGCTTAATCTTACTGAAAACAGACATGATCGTATGTACACATATGTATGCATGCCACTATTTTAAACTGAATTTATTAAATGAAAATAAAATCATACGAAAAGTGGACTAACATCTGTACTAGTGTTCACATTTCTACCCAGCAAATACTAAATATTTTTTTAAAATATTTCCGTTCTAAAAGTGAAAGATAAGGATGTAAGTAGACTTGTAAGAACTCCCCGAACAATACGCTTTGGTCACAGTCTCAAAGGAACAGGAGGAGCGAACACAGCAAAATTCAATTACACTATTCAATTTAACTTCACAGGACTATCTCGGATACGTGCAGATAGATGTATACAACGTCTCGTGGGTAGTCGCTCGAGCGGGTAATTCTGCGGTCAACAGCGAACGTCGCGGGCCGCGGTTTGAGGCTTCACAGTGCGGGCCTTCCCTTTGACGCTTCTGAATGAGCTTCGAAATAAAGTCTCGTTAGAACTTGTCGGAGATAATTGTTGTCTTGTTTTACAACATGTTCTAAATTGATTTTTCTGTTACTTCTGTCTGGCGATTAAACTTATCATTTCTTTTCACTCTTTTATATAAAATGGAGACCAATTGGCTCAGTTGTGGGGCGCTCTCAGTACGGAGTCAGTGGCCTTTGGCATATCTCTAATATTTATTTCGAATCTGGTAACCCCGATAATCTATGGATTGACATCTATGGAAATGATATTCACTCACCATGCTCCTACAATATGTTGTACGAGCGTGGTGAGTTAATATCATTTCCTTTAGAAATGGGGAGGTGCGTGCGCAGTAGAGAAACATATATGGGCTGTGGAACAAATGTAAAATGGCTTCGTTAACCCTACGGCCTGTATAACATCGTTTGAAGCACTTGGAATCAGAAGATACACAAGTTGCAGACTAGTCAGAAAGATTACAACGACGATAACTCAACATGAATGACGAAGAAGCATCAAGACAATTAGAGAGAGGGTAGCTTTACTTACTAGTTTTAGGCAAACTGTAAATATTTTTAGAGTAAGATAGATGTAAAAACCAACATGAAGAATTAATTGTTCCTTGCATTTGAATCATTATTATCAAGTTTAATTTCAAAAAAATCATAAGTAAATTATCGCAAGCAGTCTCAATTGGTCTACATGCTTGTTCATTGCTATCTGTCTCTCAAAAAAATGTGTTTTAAAGTACCAGTATTTATCAAAAACAAATTTCTTCTTAACCTGAACCAGTTCTCTTTCTAAACCGATTCATGTTCTTCTTTGTACTTAGTTGACCTCGGAATAATCTTAAATAGTAAAGATAAGCCTAATCACACGAAAAAAAATCGATTAAATATAAATATTACCAAAAAATAATTTAAATAACACATTTTAATTATTGAAATGAATACTTATAAGAAATAACTATCGACACTTCTTATTGGAATACTCTAATTATTTTACATTTTGTTGTCTTCTATGTATACAAACAATGTATGGAATAATAACTTTTTAACGTACTTGACTTTACAATCGATTCGACCGATTCTTTACGGTCGAATCAGAATCGGGGTCCCAATTGTAGCCCTATTGAAATAAAATTCGTGCGTGAGATACTGCATTGAAATTTTATAGTTGGTTTTATTACTTATAAATGAGACTATTAGATTTATTGCCTCTATGATTAATTTTACGATACACCGGTTCCGTTTAAGATATGCGTTACATCACTTTTTCTCTTTATCTTTCCGATTGTCTATGGTTCCGACTTTTTATGTATTAATCTATATAAATTGTCGATACTGTAAAGTTAAAAGATCGAATCAACGATGACGACCATATTTTATAGCGTTCATTAAGAGATGATTGAAATAAGACGTTAGTCTATAAATCGCCACGAATACAGTTTTGAGAGGTCAATTTCAAAATAATATTTATCTCTTTAAAATGGTGCCAAGGCGTAATTTCAATGTTCTAATAAGATAGTACAAATATTTTTACATAAGCTGGACCATTAAATAAGAACATGACACAAATCAAATAAACTATAAAAATATAAGCTTAAATACTAAGGAGTAATATAGTTTCAACGCCGTATGCAAAATATCGCTTCATTCGTATGTAAATAAATAAATTTGAGAAAATCCACCATAACACCAATCAGGCCAAGGTTTCAGCAACAACTGAGTGCAAAAATAGCATTTGAAATAATAGAAGAGAGAAATAGTGACAAGGTTATTTTATAAATTCAAAAACAAAGAATAGATAAAAAAACTTGTACAAGAAATTGAGACTTTATCGAACTCGACGGTTTAGATTTATTTTTAACAATTTCTGTATGATATATTCTTACGGTATTATGGTACTTATTATTCAGAGAGCACTGTGAGATAATACCATAGCTATCATATGAATATTTATAATAATCCTTTTTTGTATGAAAGACATGATTGACCCTATTGCTTTTTATAACTTCGTACTATAAGTCTATAGCTTTTATAACTCGCGAGCAAGAGTCCCGGACTGGGAGAACGATGGCGCTGACATTTTCTTGACGTCGAAAGTCCTGCTCCTCGGTCTTCAATTTTTTATGAAACGTGGGAGGTGTTTTTATCATCTGATATTATAATTATATATAATCTTTTTGTTGTTCAAAGTTCACCAATGTACCTTCGCAATGACTCTTGCAATTCTTGTCAATATCGTATTTTGTTAACGGGTAAGAAGTGTTTCTAAAACCTCATAAAATTAGAAAAATATGGTATATGTATATTATGAATGAATGATATTTTATCGAAAACGATACTGCTTTTCTGAAAAATAGGATGTTTTTTTTTTTAATATGTAGTAGTTATAAATAACATTATTTAATGTAAATAAATAAAACTGAGTGTCCTTGGAGGAGGCCTTTACCTGTAGAGAGATTCTTGCTTAAAATATAGTGTAAACTTTAGTTTAAAATATTTTGTTTTTCTTTAAAAAATGTTTAGAAGCAAGGAATACAATACAAGCAAGGAATACAAATAACAAATTTTTTATTTATTATTTATTTAAATAAATCTGAAGAATATGTCTGCTATAGAAAAATATATTTATAAATAACATAACTATATTTAATGTAAATAAATATAATTGAGTTATATCAGTGTGATAGGAGGAAAAAAATTATGTTAATTTTTACACATTACATACGACTATGTCGAACGAATCAAAATAATTTTTTGTTTCTTATTATACAGGATTTTTTTGGAAGTAGCTGAAACTCTTGTGAATTTTACATAAAAATTTTGTAATTTACGATTCAATAATGAATTCTACTTTTTATTTTGGAAAAAAATTCTGGTTGCGGCGAAAATTGAAAATCTTCAAGACTTATGGGTGGCAACAAAAGACGTTAAGAATAGCTTGAGTTTAAATAAAATTTACAGGCGCAAACCGAAACTGCAATCTCATATTCGTTCAAAATTGAATTGGATCGAGATATACGGCGTTTAAACAAAGCGTAACAGCAAAGTAAACTGACGGGAGTCAAATCATTTAACCCCGGGATTCCTTACCACAATCAGCGTGCGAAGTGTTATTGGTTTTAATAAAGATGATATACGACTCGCTCCCGATTTTGAATGACTGCATCATCGTTTTGAATAACGTAATTGCCTCTGTTGAGATCATTGTATATGAATGACTGTTGTGTGTGTATATAGTATAAGAATTATAAATATATGCAAACCGAAGTCACTATAGCTCTCTAAGTTAGCAAACAGAAATAACTAGTTAATTTCTGTTTGCTAACTTAGAGAATTAGCTAATTTAATTTATCAGAAAACCTACAACTGGTGAAGTAGACGAAGGCAGTAGTGGAGATCGCACTCTAGTAAACAAATTTTAAGACGCTCCTACCAGAAGGCCACCATTAGCCATCAAAGCTTCAGGTTAATAAGAAAAACAATATAGTATGATGATAACTTACAAACAAAATTGGTGGGAACTGAAGTTCCATTGTCTACCTTAAGCCTATAAATAATGGAGCTAATATAAAGAAAAGGAGAAGAAGGAAATAATGAGAAGACAAAAGGAATTAAATTGAGCATCCACATCCCTACAACGACTAAGACGACCAATTGGCTGAATGGCGCGGCCCCCCCTCCACGGAGTCTACGGTCGCGGGTTCAATCCCCGCATCGGAATAAATATATGTATTACCTACAGATATTCATTCCATGTCTGATAATCCCTTCAATCCGGATTGGATAAGCGTGGTGGGGTGGGATAACCTCCAGAAATGGGGAGGCCCGTGCTCAGCAGTGGGACATATATGGGCTTAAAATAAAATAAGGGTTTCCCTGGTTTACTAAGTGACCGTTAATATACCGACCATTAAATTGGCTCAGTGACGAAGTTAGTTTCGGAGGTAAGTGGGTTCTCTTCCCGCATCGTAAATAACAAATCATCGTAAATAAAAAAAAATCCCTACAATTACCGTAAAAAACGCGATAACATAGAAAAATTCAACAACTTAACGATAACGATATTCGAGTTGTGGTATATGTTATATCAGTGAACTTGTTAAACATAATCAAACAGGATTCTAAGAAGCTTTCAGTTAAAAATAAGTGTCACGAGCGCAGCATTCTATAAAAAAAAAAAACTTTAATTAAACCTTTCCAAACGCGTCATCGAGTGTCGTGTCAAAAAGTAAAAGTGTCATTAATACACGTGACATGACTAATTACGAGAGACACTCCCTCCAACGTGTGGCATTAACATGGCACCGAAACACGTGAGCAGAGATCGAAAATAAAATATAGCTTACTAATAGGTATTTGTTACAAATAGTGTAACGTTACTTGTTACATGATGTTTTTAATATTGAATTTCTGTTATGTAAACATTTTAATATTTATAGAGTTGTAATGTCATAATTTGCTTTGTGGTACCCGGCGTAGATTATTCAGGCTATGTAGATATCCCATTCTTCCCGTAAACATGAAAAAAAGTTTACGGAAAGCTTTATCAGATATTGTTTGGGGGCTTGAATACTTTAATCCATCCAACCAGTCAAGTAAACCACTAGAATTTCTTTTCTTTTCTTTGATGGCAATTAGTTATAACTATTGTGCCAGTGTTAAGTAAAATACAATAATATCCAATCTCTTGAAATGTAACAAGTCAGCTTATCAAGTTACGTCTCGATAAAATGGTAGCTATTTTAGGAAAACCTTCTATGGACTTTTTCAGTCAACTTAAAAAGTCACGATACACGCATTTATTTCATATCACTTCACTTATATGCCTTAATCGAACTATATTGCATAATACGATACCACAATTAAACAATATAACTGAAAATATGATGAAATAAAAACGCAACGCAACTGATGTAAGTTGGCGGGAAAAGTCCACTAGTATTTTAAACGAAAAATATGTCATTTATTTTATAAAATACATAAAGTTGTAATTGGCTGGTATTTGTAGTTGTTATTAATCATCAATACAGCCGTAACAGTCCACTGCTGGACCGTGTGGAAACCGAATTGGTTAGCGAATATATTTTAATTTCTCAGATATACACCGCTGCCTATCTATTCGTATTTTCGAGAACGTGCGTAGCGTGGATCTATTCTATGCTAGGAATCAAATTGTTTTCCTTCTTCTTCTTCTTGGTAGTCATACTCTTGACAGAGCAGTCGTGATCGTTACCAAATACCAATGGCTTAGATACTAGTATAAAGTCTATTGCTATGATACAATTCGAATATTGTATTTATTTTGACGACCTAATTGGCTTAACAATGGTACCTCTTTAGAAGTCGATTGTGTGTTCGATCACAGAATCGGCGATCCAGTACGGCACGTTTTTCCAGAAACTTCTTTTCACGCACCACTGTGGAACCAGCTACCTCCAGCGGTGTTTTCGAACCGATACAACATTGGAACCTTCAAATAGACCTACAGACAGAGACCTATGGTAATATAATGTGCCAGCCATACTGCTACAGCGACACACGGGATCTTTTTATCTACGATAAAAATGAAATTCTTCCAAGTAAAATTAATTTATTTTTCTATTCACTGTACATTTATAATCATCAATCTTATTCACACTTTATAAATATTATTTACTTGTGCAAGGAAAGGCGATATGTAACATTTGGGACGTCAGTCGATCGAATATTTCTATAAAATTTTTAATTTTATATTTCTATAAAAACAATTTATTTCTTTTTTATTTTAAATGTTAAAATTACGAATGTGAAAAGAAGTAATATAATATATTATTAATGGAGTCAGGCGTTACTTTTCGGAAATCCATCACTATGTTATGGATCACATAGTGATGGATTTCCGCAGAGTAACGCCTTACTCCATTAATGACTTTTCGGTTGTTTTCCGTAGAGTCTACTATACCTGAAGATGCCTCGTGTTGGAGCAAAGTACGTGTCGTTTACAAGATGGAAAATTGGTAATGTGTGTTCGGTGTTGTGTGTAGTGGTTGGTGGTTGGAGAATTGATGGCCGATTTTCGGTAAGTTTTTGGTTTAAGATCCAAATAAATCCACTTCATCCAGCAGAAAAACACACATTATTAATTTTCTGTCATTGTTTTGCTTGTCGCGGATTTTAGTTAAGTAAAACTTTTGACTGTCCACATAATATAATTAAAAAATATTCTATATAAAACAAAATAATAATAAAAGATGTATTGCTTATTTATTTCAGCTTTGGGGGCTCCGCTCGTTCGTTTAGCGAAAAAAAGGAGGTCTAACTCATTTCTCTTCTTATTTCCTTACTTCTTTATTCTCCTTTAATTATTTTTATCTTTGTTTGAAGCTAGACAACGCATCTTCATCGCTTATCGTGTTACCATGAGTAAGGGAATGACTTATCAACTGATGATCCCTTTACTTACTTGCTTACTCAGTAAAAATAAATCCATGGGAATAATATAATACGTTTAAATTAATATTTTGTTAGCAGTGGAATATAGGTTGTTGTTGATGTTAGGATGGATTACATTTTTTCTATTAATCTATCGTATTCACCTGGATATATTGTATTCTTCTGATAGGCTATGAACTGACTGATGACTTACCCATTATTTTTAGGGTCAAGTTATTATTACTATTATATATCATAATATTTTTTACTGCTAGGCATAGGCCTCTCTAATTCTGGAGGAACGGATCTCGCTTGCTCAAAACGGATTGGCTTGATATCCAGACACGGAATAAATTTCTATAGAACAACAGACATATATTTATGCCGCTCACGATCGAACCTGTGACAATTGACTCCGTAAGCGGTAGCCCCGTCACTGACCCAATTAACAGAAAGCAAGAAATCTAATTTTTTACGACCGGTAAAATTATACATGGCAAAATATATTAAACTAACAGTCACTAATGTTTCGGCTCCTTGTGTTAGTAGATAATTGTCGACTAATTTTTTTTAATCTAGTGAAGGTTTACGTCCTGTGAGTTGTCCTGTCCGCTACTAACCTGTGAGTAATTCATTAAACCCACTGTTGGGCTTACTAAAAAACTTACAGGTTAGTAGCGAGTTGTAGCGTGGAAGGATAAGTAATATAATAGCTAGGAACTAGTTTATTTTATTTTTCCAAACGCAACTTACATCGCGCAAATTATTGACGCGAGCTAGACTTAAGAACAGCAATATGACGCACTGGGGAATTTACGACGGGGAAATTAAATTAAATTTGCAACAGGAGAGCTCGTAAAACCCTAACGTATAGTAATGTATGCAAATATTCTTTTGTTTTGCACGAAACATACCCTGCGTAAATATTGAACTTGTATTTGTTGTAAATGGTTGTAATGTAAAATACGTTCTAATAATGTAGTTCTATACTAATGTAAAGACTTTCTGTGTGGTTCTCGCTATAGAATATAGCCCCGCTATAGAATAGAGAATATTGTCATATCGTGGTTCGCCACTCGTCACGTCCTGATTCCCACGAGGGTGAGAAGCGACTAATGAAGAGCCGTTTCGCTACGATGAATGTGAGAGAAAAGATGGATGAGTGTGTAGGAAGCAAGGAAGGTGTGCTGGAATCGGAAAGCAACGAAGGTGGATGGAGATCTGTGGTCTCTGCCTAGCCCTACGGGAAACAGGCTTTACAATATGTACGTATGTATTGTCGTATCAGACGACTACTGAAGCAAATACCCGAAGAAGGGCAATAACGTTGACGTGAATAAATATCTAATTTCATTGGCTTCCTTTATATAGAAATGGAAGTAGGTAAAAAAATTAAGTAAAATAGTTTTAGTAACACGCGAAAATAAAAACGTAGGGTGCATAAGAATCCGAATGAATTATATAGTCGTTACATATTATATCTAGATTATTATGTGTCCTACAATTTTGTTTTAGTGTGTTTATAACCGTTTAATATCAAGGTTTTTTTTTTTCACCAAATAAAATTAATGGAATTGGCCAAAACCAATCAAATGAAACCAAACTCTAGAGAGTTTCTAGTAAGGTGGATGGCACCTGATAGTCTATCGTTACCGAGTTAAAATCATCATATTGTTGTATTATCACAAGAACTCATTGTGTATGTAAAGTGTCATAAAAATCGGTTTAATAGATGCATTTGGAAAAGCCGTCGCAACATTTTAAAACTAACAAATATACGGGGTCAATTTACATAAAACAAAAAAAAATTATATAAAGAGCAATATAAATAAACACCTATATATATGTATGTTTCAAATTAACTTAAACCAAAGTTATTTTCAAATATGATACTATAACTTCAATCATCTGCAAAGGGCACATGACACCAACGTAACACACGACAACAGAAAGCGCTACCCTATACAGCATCCCCGTCATTTAAGTAATGTAACCTAAAAATATATATATATATATATATATATATATATATATATATATATATATATATATATATATATATATATATATATATTCACGCCTATCCCCCGCAGGGGTTGGCAGAGACCACAGAGCTCCATCCGCTGCTATTCATCGCAGCAAAACGGCTCGTCATTGGTCGCTTTTCGCCCTCGTGAGAATCAGGACGTGACGGGTGGCGAACCACGTCGCCGTCATTTTCGACAAATTAGGTATATTAAATTCGTCTTTAGTGAATCCCACGAGCCGCAAGGGAGGATGGAGGTCAGCCTCAGCAGAGCCCTGCATGCTGAGGTAAGGCACCATAGTCCCCGGGGAGCCCGACCCCGGGACGATCGGCACGTTTACGACTAGGCTCGCCCCTAGCCACGCATCCATTGGCACGGCAGACCGTGGATTGGCGGAGAGGAAGGGAAAGGATAGAGAAGAAAGGAAGGGGCAGGAAAGGAAATGCGGATTGGGGGGGTTACCAGACTCGGAATAAACATTTAAAAATCCATATAAATATTTATTCCGATGCGGGAATCGAACCCGCGACCATTGACTCCGCGGGCGGAGAGCCCCGCCACTGAGCCAATCGGTCTATTTTAAACTATTGTTTTATACAATTTCAATATTAATAAATATTAATAAGTAATACTGTGTACAAGTAATAAATAGAAAGTTTTGAAGTGAATCTGGATTTCTTTTAACATCAACTCGAAGCCTCAATACGTCTTCAATCTCCATTCGGCTATTCAACGCCAAATAGTACGCACGAAAACTAAATCGCTCCGTGTATTATCTACTCAGCTCGCTCGTCGTGCTCGCAATCCGCGCCGTATTCTCATGCAGACGTAACAAATCGAAATAACGTAGGATCCGCAACGTTTAAATGTAAGAGTTGTGACACGGAATTTCGTGACGGAGTACTATGTTCCGTTTGTAATGGGAATTTTGACTTTGCCTGTGCGGGAATTACCGAGCCAGGGTACCGTAGGCTGGGGGACAGGAAGGCTACATGGAAATGCTCCTCATGCAAAACTGCTACTCCTAAAAACACACTTCATAAGTCACCGGTGCCTG
>JASFAT010001871.1:0-68542 GCA_031353405.1 Baronia brevicornis | reverse complement strand
TGATTTGAACATTTCTTTAAGGCAAGTTGTGCGGTTGTGGATTTCGGCGGCAGGAATTATTTCAAACAATGCCTCGGAGAACTCCCCGTAGTAATAGGGATAAAAAATGCTGATAGATGAGATATCCCTTCGCAGTAATACAAAATCAAGCCGATTGGTGAGATCTTGATCATCAACGATTCTGATCGCACGACATTGTATGCGGTTAAGTGGAAGAAGTTGATACTGGTGAGCCCCGGCTTAGAGGTGAAAACAGTATTCCAGGTGTGGCTTGACTTGTGCCTTGTAAAGTTGGAGGCAATAAGCAGATGTGAAATACTGTCTCGCTCTATCGAACACAGTGACGTTGTGTTTTATTTTATTTTCATAATCTTATATTATTATCAGTTATATTGTTTAATTGTAGTAGCGTATTTTGCAATGTATTTAGATTAAGGCGTATAAGTGAAGTGATATGAAATAAATATGTGTATCGTAACTTTTTAAGTTGACTGAAAAAGTCCATAGACGTTTGCGTAGAATAGCCAGCATTTTATCAAGATGTAATGTGATTAGTTTACTAGTTATTACATTTCAAGAGTTTGGGTTGTATTTTACTTGACACTGGCATAATAGTTGTAACTAATTGCCATGAAAGATGTCGGAAGTGCAATAAAGTATCGATATCGATATTTTTGAAAATATCAATATCGGTACCGATATTTTTATTTAAAATATCGATATATCGGTACGATATGAATAAAAAATGGGCTTATCTACTTCAGTCATTTAAGGTACATTACTAAATAAATATTAATCAATAGACATCATTTTTAATAAATCAAGAACAATGATAAAAAATATTAATTATTTATTAACTAAAACAATATTTATCTTATACAGACATAAGAAAAACTCTTTGATTCATGTACTCGGCTGTAAGCCGACTTCTGTTATTGGATACTGCGAGATTTACAGCAGATGCCACTCTCTCTGAGGAAACCAAGGACGCAAGCGATATCAAATACTTTACAGCTATGTCGGAAAGAACTGAGGTAAAATGGCGACAATCAAACCAAAATTTTGAGTTGAAAGTGAACTGGAGCTTGCTGAAGCTACAGCAATATCTACCACAATTGTTACATGTCCGGACCACAACGACGGCGAAGAATTTTCTAAGTTTGGTATTGTGGTAGTGGATCTGAGTTCAAGCGAAAGTTGTCCTCTATGTCTATGTTCTAAACGTATTTCTTTCGACAATGCGCTTATTGCAGTGGAAATAGACAGAGTCGAATTACAATGAATACACTTAAAGCAAAGGACTAAAATTGTGAAGTAAGTTTGCAATGGGAATCGCTAAACTAGAAGTCACGTACTGATCGCCGTTAATTTCTTCAGTAGCTTGCTTAAATGGGGTAAGCAATATTATTAGATCTCGTATGACCAAACGTATAAACGAGTCGACCAAATAAGAACAAAAGAAAATATCGTTTTTGATACAATTTCGATATTGAATATTTGATATCGATATATCGTTACAAAATATATCGCCCAATAATATCGATATATCGAATTGAAAATATCGATCTATCGACATATCGATATTTTTTCGACAAGCCTAAAAGAAATCGCCATCAAAGAACGAACTCAGATAAACACAATAACAACAATGTCTAATACAAATTTGAAACTGGAATCAGGTATACAATTACTCAAAAGACTGATGAAAAAACCAGATATTGAAAAATTTTATTCCACTTTATTTCAAAATCAGTTAAAAATTGGTTATGTTATTGAACTTTTTAGCGATGGTTCTACACATGCCTTAATTATTGATATTATTTGTGAATTTCTTTTACCCATTGAATTTGGTGGGACAGAAGGAAGTGTTTTGATATTTAGTACTGATGGGAAGTTGGATTTGAATATTGTTGTGGAATGTCTAAAGAGCAAACTTTTTTCTCATATAAAGTTAAAAAATTTAATATTAGACACAGAACACTATGATTGTAAAAATTTGGAAAGTATTTTGCAAACTGCATTGAAAAGATTATTTATATTAGAAATATTTGATGTTACACAATTTTACATTACAATGCAAAATCTAGAAAATATTCTTATTAAACACTCAGACATATCTTTTATCGTTTTTGATACATTGACAGGTTTTTATTGGTCTGAGCAAAGATCAAAGCCAATAAAAATGGATTCATATATAAAATCTTTGCTAAAACTTATTCAAAAAGTCATAAAAGATTACAAGGTCACCCTTTTGTATACAAGGCCAGAATATTTCAGTTCAAGTAAAGAAGTACTTGAAAATCTTGAACCATGTTGTGAACAACCAACTTTTGAGAATATAAATTACAGAATTCAGTTAACAAGTTGTAACGATGGAACATATGTTGTAAATGTTAGAACATATGATAAACAATATAAAAAAATGTTTAATGTTTGTGATGGTTTTCTTAAATGGCTTTAAACATGATATATAATTTTGATGAATTATTAAGTTTTATTTGTTGTTTGAATCTTATTATCGTTTATATTTTAAAAGAGCAAAAGAAGTTTGTATTAAATTAAAGAATTTAATATATCATTAATAATTTTATTTAAATTACAAATGATTAAACAAACACATTTTGTTTTTATATATTTAAAGAATAAAAGATTTGGATCACATAAAATAGTTATAAACCATTTTTTTAGTAGATCTGATAAGTAGAAAAGGAATATTAAAATTAATTTATACAAAAACTTTCTTTCCTTATAATTAAGAAAATTTTAATAAGCATGTCTTCTCTGTAAATAAGATCAGTTTCTTATTATGATATTTTTGACATTTACTAATTCATCACTGCCAATACAAATATTTTAAACAAATATGTTAGATGCAATTGAGACAAAATTAATTATTTCATTTGAAAACATTTCCCTATAAGTAAACTTATTATAGTATCACATCATTAGATAAACTACGTACATAAATGCTATAAAACCATGACTAAAGTAATTAAGATTTTCCCACTTATTTATAGTATGGTTATAAGAGTACCCAGATTCTTGTACAGAAAATGATGCTTCAAACATAACTCCCAAATAAGCGAGATGCATAATAGTAAAAAGAGAAAAAATTGTATTTATAATAACAGCCAAAAAACTGTTTTTCTTGAACTTATGCTCGCATTGCTTTGAACAAGGGTTTGCTAAACAACATACTTCTAAGGCTGAAGCAACTTTGTAACGAAAGTTATATTCAACAAATGAAAACGTCCCAATACTGAGGAGGACAGCAGATAACTGGAAGTTGCAGCCATGCAAAAGTGATGACACAGCATAAGTTGTAAATATTGCGAGAAATTGGCCATAAGGTTGGCATGTTTTAAAAATGTAGTTCTTAAGCCACTGGTGCATAGGCATGTTCCAAAATATTACAACTTGAACAAGTGATCTTGGTAACTCTATGTAAAATGGTTTGGTGATTGCAATGTCTACATTGCAATTATTAGTAAGACCAAATCCAGCACTTAACATTGAAACTGTAGACATACTAGATACAAAATAGTGAGACATTCTAAATGCCTGTGCATCTCGATATGCTACAAACCACTTGGCTGTATCATCATCAATAAGCCAAGGAACTATACAATTAGATAACACTAAAAAGAGCAGTGACAAGAAAAGATTTGTAATAATAAGTTTGATCCATTTTTGTGATAAGAACTTAACATCAAGATATGCATTGTATGCATGAAACGATATCCAAGGTCCTAAAATAGTATTAGCAGGACAAAGCATGTAACCTCCAAATTCCACGGGATTTAGCATGTTCCTAAATAAATCTCTATCTAAATCAATAGCCACAGATATTATTTTCATTGCTGCTACCATTTGAATACCTCGTATTTGCTGCCACATTTTGGGATTTACAACATAAATTTCACATAGTAAAAGAAAAGTAATTGCAAAGCATGTTGTTACAAATCCTCTCCACCTTTTTGTTATTAATGATACAATATTAATAAATGAATAAGCACCTATTGTTAGACCAATAGGCCATACAAATGCTGATCCGATATTATAATACAGGAGAAAACTTCCTATAAGTAAAGATAAACTATGTCTTATATTGTGTGGCAAAGGTACAAATTGAATTATAAGGCGCAAAGAAAGATTAGCAATTATTAAATCCTTGGCAAATCGGAGGCCTTCGTAAATAGTAGGTTCACCGCATAGTGAAATATAGAGCCATGTATTTTCGACATAATCTTCTTCATCCATTTTTAATTATCTTTTCAATAAGATCGGAGGCCGGCGCCAGTCGACATCAAAACTTCACAATAAACAATTTAGATATTCGTTGTCATATTTTCACGTAGGTAATACTGATTGACATAACAATGAATACATTATTTTTATGTAGTATTTGTATTAATTTGGGAAATGCAATTTAAATGCGCGCGTAACAAACTCATTGGCTTTATTGTTATAATGCATATTTTAAATCATAATCATAGACTTCATTGCATACAAGTCGTCGTTTATGTCAAATATGAATGAGTTCTGCCAGTATGTAACTCAGTCATGGATATGTGAAAACAAAATAGAAATCTAAAAACTAACTTTCAAAAAAATAACAAAAAATCAATGAATAAAAAAATATCTTAATAAAAAAATTAAATGTTACAAAGATTTAAATCACATTATAATTAATACAAAAATATGATATGAAAATAGCACGAATGATTTCGCCAATGTCACGAAATACGGAAATAATAGAATAGAGAGTCGCGTAGGAGATTAGTGAGTGCGTTCGAGGTAAGAATAGAAAGAACACGAAAGAGATTAATCGGTACGATTAAGATTGCAGCTTCTATAGAATTTTGAAGGGAGTAGGAAATAGGAATTTTATGATTAATCCTTAATCAAACACATGTCAGCTTGTAGCATTGCCTTCAGAAAGCATCTAGGTTGATCCCTACACTTGTGTTTTTATGTGACCATACCGACAGCAGTTGAAGCACTGGATTATTGGAAACTTGTAAGTTTCAAAAGGAAGGAACGTGTGGTAGGAATATATTTTTCCAGGAAGCATTTGCCACCTGAAAGTCAAGACAACAGACTGAGTAATAAAACCCAAGTAATAGTTCCTTCAGTATTTACATTTTTGTTTAAACGTCTAGCGTTGATGACGTGACCATAACCAGAAGGGAGCTCTAGAGACTCCACCATATACTAGTCTACTGGTACGCCTTTAACCAAACCCATCCTAGTAATATTGTTGGTCGGTACATTATTTTTATACTTACACATTTCCAGAACAGGATTATACATGAAATAATAATTTTATTTCGTTCAATGTTCTTAACGCCATAATAATTATAAATGCCAGGACTGAGACTTCTCTAGAGACGTGGACTAGAAAAGGTCCTTTGTCATCATTTGTGTAGCTTTTAGGAATCTCGGAAGGAATAGTGGTGGATAGGTGGTTGATAGTAATTTTAGGTGAGGGATTAGATGTGGTTGGGTCATCAACCGTCAAATGTTTTCCTGAACTCTGAGGACCATCCAGATCCGGAGGATCCGGAAGTCTATCCAAGTCCACCATAAAAGATTAAAAAAAGAAGTTGGTGTAAAAAATAACTTAAAATATAAAAATAAATACCACTAATTTAATATGCCCAGTAAAACACTTATTAAACTATAAATGTTAGTAAAAACTAATATTAGCAATTACCCACTATTTATTTACACTATAAACTTCACGATCATAGTTAAAAATACTAAATTTAAACACTAAAATCTCTCTAACACGTCTAAACTAATTCACAATCACTCTCCACCCCTCATTCCATATCGAAGAAGTAATAACCGTTCAAGAAGACAAATGCTTGAATGAAAACCACATTTTTTTTAAAAAAATATTTGTATATTTATCATCCAGTTAAAAATATCTTATTCGCTGAATAATAACAAGTTAATATTTAAAACATTTGTATCCAGGAGAGAGTAAGGAAAATGTAGACGACTAAACTTTACACATCCAATGTACGTAAAAAACGTTTGGACAGATTTTGTCTTGCCACGCTTACTCCGTAGTGAGTCGTAGCTTATCATATTAATCTTAAAAAACAAATTAGGTATTCCAGTTATATCTACATTCAATTTATTTAGATTACATCATAACAACAACGATAATCATTTGAATTGTTATCAATTTTAGATATTCAAAATGTCAATACATTGATGATATTTTATTACAATATCGATATATCGTCTTGAATTTCTCTTTACTCTTACTCCACTATTGTAATTTGTAATTTTGCATTGTGTGACATTATTATTAGATAAATCCATTTGAATATATAAAATAATAAAATAGTGATTATACGACATGACAAGCATAAGATCATTATTGCTGATATATTGAAGTTTCCCTTTTAGAACAGCAATCTTGTATCGTAAAAATTCCGCCATTCTATAATATGGTATGTGTGAATAGTTTGTACGATATCTAAACTCGGATTAATTTTCAAATGTTTTAAATAAAGTTAATCAGTATAAGAAATATGGCAAGTCCGTCGCCGCAAAGCAGTCCCATGCCGCCGCCGCAGGCACCCAGCCCAATGGGTCCACCGACGCAAAGCCCAGTGCCGCCACAATCGCCGCATAGTCCCTATAATCAACAACACGTTAACGGACCGCCACCGTCTCATCCGCCTAGTGCAGGACAGCCGCAATTATCTAATCATATGCCCGTTTCTTTACCCCCTCACACTGTTGCTTCAAATGCAAATGGGCCTCCTAGTGTACCGCTGCAACATCCAGGGATGTCACCGGCTGGTCATCAATTACCACCGCACATGGTAGGACAACATTTACCTGGTCCACCTGGTCATCCAACAAGTCACCCTACTGGCCCAAATGGGCATTCTAATATTCCATCAACATCTCAACATCCTAGTATGGCAGGACAAGGATCACCACATGGATATATACAGCATCAAATTGCCCATTTACCACCTGGTCAGGTAAGTATTTTTTGTTATTCTATATTTTCTTTTATTTGCGGTATAATACATTTTACATGGTAATTTGTTTACAAACACTTATAAATTTAACAAAAAAATTATATGGAAATAATATTTATATATAACTAGAAAAATATTTTCATATATATTTTGCTAGTTATATATAAATATTAGTAAACCAATTAATAATAGTAATCCAAGTAATTAATAATAATACATTTGTTTCATTCTTGTAGAATTTTGAGGCATTATTAAATATTGGATCATATATATCTTTTGCTCTCATTAAAGTTTCATGTAAAATAGTGTAAAATTGTAGGGTTAATGTATTTATATGACTTGGATGAGCTATTTCATCATCTTCATGTTTTAAATAGACTGTATACACTATTGGTGTGTTGAGCATCTTCTTGACCCAATCAGCTATGTTGCCTGAAAGGTTATCTGAAAGAGAAAATTACTTTAGTCATTTTTTTTAAATTGGGATCTTAGGGAGGAAAAAAGCAGTAAGTCTCAAAATGCTCTTAAGCACTGATTAAGAGATTAATAATGTTTTGTAAAATCGATATAGATTTAATTAACCATTGAATTTGGTTTTGCATTGCAAGAACCATTTTTATAGACATCACCAGGTGGACTGCACATGGATGCTGTATTTTGCAATTTTAAATGTCGGCATGTTTGATAAAAGTTGTATCAGTTCAGAAATATCGCTGAAGGAAACTGTTTTTGTAGAGTATTTTTAAGGAAAAAGTAGACATGTTAGCAAGCAGGTCACCTGATGGTAACTATTCATCCCCATCCATGCAGCACATTGTTTAGAGTAAGATGTGAATAAAAGGAGTGAAATAGGGAAGAAAAAAAGGGCCTATAGTTCTGGTAGGGTCTGATTTGGGCCTATAGTTCTCTCTGGATTAAAAACACTAGTAAGAGAATACCTGTATGTCTGCCTTCTTAGGCAAGTAGTGCATTCATATTCTAGACAAAAAACTAGCTGCAGCATCCCTTATCACTAAAATGATAGTATAATTTTAGTAAAACATACATATAACCCTCCCTGTTCTTCCAACATAGTATGTGACATTGTATTTTTCTTTAACTATCATGTTTGCAGAGGCAATTAACTCCATCTGAATTTAAAGATTATGTTACAGACATTTCTTTGATATGATAATCATTTTTCTCACATAATAGATAATATTACTTACTACAACATTGTCATTAGGGGAAGAATTGTCATTCCAGTATGGTATGGTTATTAGTTTTTGAAACCCTCTTAAATTAATAAATGCCAACATATTAAGTGCAAGGTTATTGAGAGCCAAGGACACTGCAGAAGATTCTTCCTCAGATAATGAATTTCCAATACATATAGCGTTACATTTGCTTTCTGAACCTGAAGAATATTGTATTTGTTTGTCATACACTGTTAACAAGAAAAATAAATTTCTACCCCATTTCATCCCATGGATGTCATGTAAAGTAACTAACAATAAAAGCGCATGCCATTAATAGACTGTATTGTCTTCCTGAGAAATGAAAACCAATCTGGAAATCTAAATACTTGCCTAGTGTGAAGATTATGGCAACATCCTTTAACACATTCAGTGCCACGGGTACTGGAATACAACTAACTTGAACTCGCAGGGTGAGCTGGTGGCACAGAATGTTTTTATTTCAAGGGAGTTAATTTTTTGCTCTGAACTCTTATTTTTTTATTATAGCCTATTGATATTGATTAATTGATGTAGTTAGTACAATAGAACAGATTATAATGTTTGTCTTGTTTTTCAATTGCACAAAAACTTTTAGAGATGGTCACAGCTGTGATATTATTCTGAGCAGTTATTCAAAACTATATGTGCTTTTTAAGTATATTTTTTTAACTGTCATGTATCTTAAAAAAGATTAGTTTAATAAGCTTTTAAGTATGAATCCATGTATAAGTGTGTGTTTACTTGACTTTGCAGTACTCAGTTTCTAATTATATAATTCAGCAATCAACATAACCATACCTCTGTTGTTATTTTCGAAATACCAATTTCTGTCAACATTAACTCCTATCGCTGTATAATTATGTGGACAGCTTACTTGAGGAATGAATGTCTTTCTATTCTTTGCCCAAAAACGATCCTGAAAATCAAAAGATGTACTAACTTTATCAGTATTATTGTTTGAAAAATAGTGTACTTATAAGTAGGATGTTCTCAAAATATTGTCCAGTGATAATATTTTGTGGGTTTGTTGTCTCATAATATTATTATTTTCACTACTAATTTATTAATTTAGAAAGAAATGAATAAATTGTGTGTCTCAAACAGCTATTTTTATACAAACTGCACCGATATACATATGTCAAATAGTACATGCACATATGTATGTGTTCTTTGCTTTATTACATTTTAATAATATTTGGAAGAAGTACAGCACCATAATCGTCATCGTCGGCCCCCGTTAAGACGCGCAAGCAAGCCGATCTTTGAATTCGTCCATCTAGCATTACCAGCCATCCTGTGCAGATTGTTGCTGGCCAGGGAAATATAACATAACGTTCATCAAGATTACTCGTACTCGTATCTAACAGAGAAGAACAAGCCTACATTTCAAAATGCAAAATAGGCACATGATGACGTCTATCTGGGCATAGCACTCTCATATATTCATTAGCGACTTTGAGTTTGTGAAGCAGATGGACAGTTAGTGCCACATTATGGTACCGTAAAAGAGTAATTATACAGATGTTAAAATATATGTACGTATTTAAAATATGTAACAAACCTTGGTTCTACTGTACATATATCCATCTGGATTCATAAACGGAAGAAAATAAAAATCATAATAAGTGGTCAAACTTTCTGGTCCTTCCTTTTCTTCAGATATGAGATGCATCAAGTTTAAAATTATTGGTGGTGTCTCCCAGTCTCTACCTTCTTCACCACCGAGTATAAAGACACCTAGTTTCTTCTTTGTTTGTGATAGTTTCAAAATAAATAAATCACGGTTTTCGAAACTTTTTCCTATTACTCTTTTTTGTATAATTGTATGTTCTTTTATGGTTTTGTCTATCCATTTTGTTATAATTTCCCAATTATAAAAAGCTTTAGATAGTTTCACTGGAATTGAATTGGATGGTGTTGCATCTATACTGTGAACAGACTGCATGATTTGTAATATATGAAACTTGTAGAACTATTTTGCCATGTCTTAGTGACGTATTACTCACACAATTTTATCTAAGACACGAGCAAACTGTATGTTACGCCTTTGAAGCTTCCTCTCGAAACTATTGCTGTAGCAGTTGTGCACTGCTACCTTCATAGGAATGACGGCATCATTAGTGATCCCATTCAGGAAGTTGTAATTTTTGTACTTTAAATGAAGGTCGTATAAGGAACACCGCTCAAACCCATTGAATGCTGTAACTTCGTACAGAGAATAATTCCCAAAAGTCGACGTGGATGTTAAAATAAACAAATATATGAAGACGATTGTTTTCATTTTGATTTTGATTTGATTGTTTTCAATAGGCATCAAATCACTTAGGCTATGGACACTTGTATATATTAACTAAAATAATTAATTTCAGGGACCGATGGGAATGGGTGGAGGTCCGCCGCCGCCTGGTAACGGGTTGCAAGGTCCTCCATTGCCTCTTGGAGGACCGCCGCCGCATGGTCATCCCTCTGGCATGGCGCCACTGCCTCCGCACCATGGAATGCTGCAGGCAGCTGGACAGCATTCAACTGGTTATGTGCACAGCCCCACCCCCAATTCAAGTGGTGGTCCAGCGACTCCTTCTTCGCAACCACCACCCGGAGCTCCTCTCCAACATCCACCGGCAGCACAAACGCCCCCACATGGTCAAGCGCCTCCACCGGCGACATCTGCTGCCAACGGTGCGCCGCCTTCATCTTCACCAATGCAAGGGTCTCTACCGGCTCCCGGTTCTGATAATCTTCACGCTCTCCAAAAAGCTATAGATTCAATGGAAGAAAAGGGGTTACAGGAAGATCCGCGTTACTCGCAGCTTCTTGCCATACGCGCCCGCTCTAGCCCCCAAGATCCAAATAAGGGATTGTTCTCTAACAATCAACTATGCCAACTCAAGTAAGTGGATAAAAGTCTACTTTTATTATTTTGGAAATGGACCATTAAAAATTTTAGCAAAATAGGAAGCAATTAATTAAAATAGTATTTCTTTTTACTTGGTCTTGGTCTAACTAAATGTTACATTATATTATAACTTAGGAATTTCTTTAAGAGCGCTTCATCTCTTAAAATATTGAAAACATTAATTTCCAGAGCTCAAATTGCAGCGTATAGAAACCTGGCTCGCAATCAGCCAGTATCGCAGCAAATTGCGCTAATGGCGGCCGGGAAGCGGGCGGGTGAGACACCACCCGAATGCCCGACACCGCCGGCGCAACCGCCATCCCCTTACAGCCAAGGACAGGCGCAAGGCAGTGGGCCCATGGGGGCGGGCGCCAATGGGAAGGCTGGCGGGGCCTCAGGTGGTGGCGGAGCACCCCCAACACCGCTGCCAATGACGGGACAAATGGCACCACCGACTCAGCCCACGCCACCACTCGTTAATCCGGTAAGATAATAAATTTCATCAAATTTGTTTTGCCAATTGAGTTCAAATATATCTTCAGCTTCTCTACCACTCTTTTTCAAATAATATAATTGAAAACAAGTTTAGAAGTTAAACTTAGTTGTCATAATATTTTTTATTGTGTAGAATTTTTTCGAAATGTGGTGACGGAGGCGACTGCTTTGCATC
The DNA here is from genome assembly GCA_031353405.1 of Baronia brevicornis. Lineage (NCBI taxonomy): Eukaryota > Metazoa > Arthropoda > Insecta > Lepidoptera > Papilionidae > Baronia > Baronia brevicornis. Next base: position 56,749 of record JASFAT010001871.1, on the reverse strand, counting down.
CCATGGACCGTTTATCGCACAAACATCTCCATTTAAAAAGAACTGAAAATTCAAGAAAGATTTTCGTCGACTGTTCAAATACTAATATGCAAATTTTTCGGTCATGTTATTTGCAACGTGGAATAGATGGAAAGGGTCGTGGTTCAAGGGAAAGTTGAGAGAAAAAGATCCCAGGGCCGCTTCCCTGAACTAGATGAACTGACTTGATAGAGTCCGTCACTCACACTTCTATCCATGAATGCTCACAAGAGGCCATGAACAGAGAGAAATGGAGGCTCATTATGAGCCTGGCGACACAAGACCCAACCGGCCCGTGACCACGACCATTCTGCCAAGAGTGGCGACTAAGAAGAAGAAGAATATCAATTTGATTTGAGAACTTGACGTCTAAAAATTCTCAAATTTTCATAATTTTTTTTTTGTGAGACGGGTTTATTACTTGTTAAGTTCGTTCACATTCTGGAGCGCAGATATTGACACCTATTGGACGGAAAATATTAAAGTGGAGGGGATATTTTTGTAACGTTATTTGTAGTGTACGCATGTGGCTATATTTTAGTGTAAAATTTATTTAATTTTGTTACTCAGTTGGTGACCTCGTGTTAAATGGAAGAGCAAAATGAACATTTTTGGGATATCATGTTGAATTATTTTCGAAAAGGAAAAAACAGAACGCAAGCAGTGAAAAAAATATCTAATGTCTACGGGGCATCTGCAGTTATCGATCGCGTCGTACAAAAGTAATCCGAGCTCTCTGGATGGCTGTAACAACTGACAGGGCCAGGATATTGTCTGTGGTGGACTACAATCCACATTTTACACTACGTGAGATAGCGTCGTGAATGTGTCGCATAGTACCGTTCAAAGAACACCTCCACGCTGAAGGCTGTGTGTATGTCAATCGTGCTGATGTGTGGGTTCCGCATGATCTGAACGAGCGCCAACTAATTGGTCTAAAAAGATAGTGCTCCTCAGACATCCCCAAAGATCTTCACCCGAAAAAAATGATGATGTGTATTTGGTGGGATGTAAAGGACGTTCTCTACTAGAGCTGTTACCGAATATGCTACTTGACAGTTTGAAGACAGCTCTTGCACAAAAACGGCCTGCATTGTTTGATAGACGACGAATATGTTTTCACTATGACAATGCGCGACCACATACATCTCTAGTACAGAAATTAGTAGGGTTTTCATGGGATATTCTTCGTTACATAACCCGGACATCGCACCATCCGATTACCATTTATGCCTCTTACTACAAAATTATCTTAACGGAAACAAATTCGCATCTTTGGAGGACATAAAAATACATATTGAGAGATTTTTCGAGAGCGAAGACGAAGCCTTCTGAAGAGATGGCATTATGCAATTGTCTGAAAGTTGGGTCAGAATGAAACAAAATAATGGACAATATAGTTAATAACAAAAGCTTTTATTATAGAGTGTACTTTGCTATGAACAAAAAACCAAACGAACTTATCTGGGAACAACCCAATATTTATGTTTTTAATAATCACCACCTGTATCTTCACCTTCATCATTGTTATTGTGCAGGAGTCCACTGTTGTCCATAAATCTCTCTCACGACGTATCATTTCTCCCGTTTCGACGTCACTGATCATTTTGCGAACTTTGCTTATTTAGTGCTTCATCCATTTAGAAAACATTCAATATAACATTTGTTCCTCCAGAAATGGGGAAGCCCGTGCTCAGCAGTCGGACATATATGGGCTGTGAAAAAACCTACCAATACATACATACGTACATACATATTGTCACGCCTGTTTCCCGTATAGGTAGGCAGAGACCACAGATCTGCTACGACTTAGGCATATTTTCCTTGCTTCCTTCACACTCATCACTCTCCTCAAGCAAGCCCACCGATTAAGGGTACTCTTGATCTGAACTTTTCTAAAAATTTCGGGTATTTGGTCAAGGTATGTTTTCCATGGTGTTCCCCTACCGACCCTTCCATCCACATCCGCAACGTAAATTTCTTTAACCAGTTGTCTTTCATCCATCCTCTCTATGTGCCCAAACCATTTAAGCATCCCTTTCTCAACTTTTGTCATGACACCTTCTTTTACTCCACATAGCTCTCTTATATTTTTATTCCTTATTCTATTATTCGAAGTTACCCCACATAATTAATGCTCTCCTTTACACCGCATTTAGTCTGCTTTCATGACTCTTCTGCCAAACTCAACTTTCTCTACCGTACGTGAGAGTCGGAACAAGCACTCCTCGATCAACCGCCAGTCGGATGATTTAGACATATTCTGACTTTTCATAAAGGAGAACAGGGCTCCATTAACCTGACTGATAATCAGGTTAATGGAGCCTCTCTTTCAGTCGCCTTTCCAAGTCACCTTCACCTATTTAGCAATATTGTTACAGTAATGTATTTTTTGCAGCCGCTTGTAGGCGGACCGCCTATTCGAGGCTTGGCTCCGATACGTCCGCCTGGCCCCGCTCCTCCAGGGCAACAAACTCAACAACAGGTATGATTCTTAACTTAAAAAAATTAAAATTTGCCTTTAACGTCTTAAGTGGCTTACTTCGTCCAAAGAAATGCATACGCAAATGGGTTTTTTATCCCCTAAGGTATTTATTATACGAACATATAAATAAGAATATTTCTGTTCATGCATATTATACGCAAGCAAATATATTTGAATTAGACATAGTTTTATACACTATATATAAAGTTATATAGTGTATAAAACTGAACCGAATTATAACCGAACAGATTCATCTTATATATATATATATATATATATATATATATATATATATATATATATATATATATATATATATATTTATTTATATGTTCGATATGAAAATCCAGCAATACAAAAACAATTATAGGTTTAATGATATTATTACAGTAGTCAGAATTATTTTGAGAAAGATGACTTTTAGCATTGTCACACAGTATCACTTTCGTCACTAAAATAGACAATATATGCCCTACTTTTGTATACAATTTTAATTCATGAAATAATAATATTATTTCATGAATTAAAATTGTATACAAAAGGACTCATAAATCTAATGAATATTTAGATACTCCCAACTCTAAGGAGTAAATATGCTCACTGTGAATGCTTTCTCGAGAAAGTAGTGTCTTTTCGTACATGTGCCTAGACGTATGTACATATGTACTTTGATATTAATGTATCGTATTTTTAATGAAATACTTTCATTATTTTTAGTTGTTACGTACTATCGTATATGTTATTATTCATATACACAATTGTTTTTTTGTTGTGTTTATTATTATAAGGACAAGGTTTGTATAAAAGATAATTTTCAAAAAATTGTACGGAAAGACGTAAAAAAAAGTTATTTTTCTCTTTTCCGTTATTTTAAATCGCAATATAACTAATAAATTGGTCATAACTATGATTAACAAAAGAAGCTAATATACGAATTATAAATGTATTACAAAAGCAAAATTTTATGTGCTTCGTGCTGTTCTTTCCTCTGAGATTTGTCTCATTTGCTTAATAGTTACAGCACCTGTGCGAAGTCGGGGCGGGTAGCTAGTATACTGTATATAATTTCTTATAATTTCTTTACACTTAAATGAGCCCAATTTGTAACTGTTTCGTTTTCACACGCAGCCTGGCGGACCAACACCAGGTGCCAAGCAAAATCGGATTACCAGCATTCCGAAGCCGGTTGGCATAGATCCAATACAATTATTGAACGAAAGAGAAAACAGGTAAAATTTTACTTCATTTTTCATTGCGTTAAATTCGATTTTTCTTTTTACTTCTACTTGGTACTGATAAACTATTTAATAAAGTAATAAATTTCCATTTTATTTATAATTAACTTGAATACATGTATAACCCTACTACAATACTATCAAAAAAAAAGTCTTATAGGATGCCTAATACCTGCTGGTACATTCGAAGGATTTTTTTCTATACATCGACGGAAAAAAACGAAAACGTAGTAAACGGGAAACAGGAAAACTTACCACTAGAGCCAAAAAAACTTAAGATTTCTGAAAAAATTGTATCTGATCACTTAAAAACAGTTCAACGCTATACCAAATTTTCTTTTGGTCATAGAGCTGAGACTCGGACCATTCTACGTAGTATTTTTTTCCTTTCTCAATATGCAAGTAAACATTTTCATCATTTAAAACGTTCTCACGTCTTCAACATCTATATCATTTAAAACGTTTTGGGTTTTTTGCGTCGATATTTTAAGTATTTTTATCTAAGGTATTTTACAAAAAAAAGCTTTAAAAATCCTATATTTTATTATTCTTTAAACATCCGCAATTTAACATTAAAACAATATTATGCATTAAATATGTGTATGTATAATAACAGATGCTTCTTAGTGTGCCTCTCCAACTAGTGAAGGTTAAAGTCAGCTCCGAATACTTTCCTCTGTCTCTAGCAAGGCTTAAAAGTTGGGCAGCACCCGCTATCCCGGCCCACTCTCGGATGTCCCATAACCGCGACTTTTTCTACGACCAACTTTCCTTTTTCCGGTAACTTTTCCGGAGTTGCAGGGGCTTAGGATGCCTAAACAGGTGTCCTAGATCAGCAACTTTCCTTTCCTTAATGGTTTTCATAAGCCTGCGTTTCTGATCAACTCGTTGTAGAACTTCGAACAAATGACAGAATAATATATAATGCTATAATTTATTTGTGATTGTTTGTCAAGAATCGCAAGTCGCATAGCGCATCGCATGGAGGTGTTGTCAAACTTGCCGGTGAATATGTCTGATGATCTACGACTTCAGGCTCAAATTGAACTGCGGGCTCTTCGTGTGCTCAATTTTCAGAAGCAGTTGCGTGCTGAAGTAAGTCTGTTCATCCACCATTGATATTCAAATAGCTAATAATGACATAGTTATATGTTTTTTATGGTATAGGAAGATAAACGATATGATCTATTTTACTTATGTTCCTATGCCCTCCATGTGGGTCAGAGGGCGTCCACAGTGCTCCGCCATTGCTTTCTATCTCGAGCTACGCGCTTTATTTCGCTCCAGGTCATTCCGAAGCTACCCGTTTCTGCTATCACCGTACTTCGCCATGTTTGCATGGGGCGGCCACGTTTCCTTTTGCCTTGGAGGTCTAGGGCATGCTTAGGGATATGATTGGGCTCCCGGCGGAGTGTGTGGCTGATCAGGCTCCACTTACACAAATACATATATGGTCTGTGAAAAAGAAATATTATATATATGTTGTAATTTAATAGATTCTAAGTCATATATGGTCTGTGAAAAAAATATTATATAATATATATTTTGTAATTTAACAAGTTTTATGTCACATATATGGGTTGTGAAAAAAAATATTAGAAAAATTTATTTTGCAATTTAACAAGTTCTACGTCACTTATATGGGCTGTGAAAAAAAATATCAGAAAAATATATTTTGTAATTAAACAGATTCTAAGTCAAGTCCGTCGAGACACAACATTGGAAACTGCGGTCAACATAAAGGCGTACAAACGCACCAAGAGGCAAGGTTTGCGTGAGGCGCGTGCCACCGAGAAACTCGAGAAGCAGCAAAAATTGGAGGCGGAGAGGAAACGCAGGCAAAAACATCAAGAGTTCCTGCAAACTGTTTTGCAACATGGTAAGTGCAGTTTGTAGAAGCGACTATCGTTTGGGTAGACGAGTGCCGGTAAGAAGACCGTGTTTATACAATCGTAGTGCTCGATTGTCAAATTCATAATAAAATTGTACAAATCAGTGTATGCCATAAAAATTAAAAACATTTGTTTCAGCTAAGGACTTCAAAGAGTATCACCGTAATAACATCGCTAAATTGTCACGAATAAACAAGGCTATAATGAATCATCACGCCAATGCTGAGAGAGAGCAGAAGAAAGAACAAGAACGGATTGAGAAGGAGCGTATGCGACGGTAAGACAATATATTGGACTTTAGTGTTACATTTTGTTATGTACAAGTTAGTGGATATTGTTAAGAATTTGTTTTTTTATGGAAGAAGAGGTAAATGAGCAGAGAGGTCACTTATTGCTAAATAACTAATGCCGCTCATGGACATTTGCAACATACCAAGGATATTATTTTTATGGGATAGAAAGGCAATCGAGCAGGCATGTCACCTGATGGAAAGCAATCAATGCCATAGGCATTTCTGAAGCGTTTCCGGCCTTTAAGGAAAATGTAGGCTTGTTTTTTAAGCACGTAGAGTAGGGAACACTTCTACACCGGCCACGTACACGAGATTCTCTCACGTACCCGGTCGGTTCTCACCCCCTAGACCTTAGGGCCTAGGGGACTAGCAGGAACTATAGTTACTTCGAGTATAGTTAGTCGAGCCGATGGAATCTGTGATTTGCGCACATTCCTAAATATATTTTACTTGCCCGAGCCCAGTATTCGATAAAGCTGTTCAAGCCAATAGGCAACCAGCATTAACATCTTCCAATTATACCCTATAAAACGCGATAGCGTATGTAAATGCTGGTAACAGCTCAAGACCGATATTCTGTCGGTACATCCCTGGTCGAAGCGACCCGTTCATGATGAAATATGGCTCTATTGCAATTGAAAATTTGCTCGTAAAATTATACTAATTAGAAAAAAACAATGTACAAAATGTGGTTTGACGTGGGTCAAATTTGCTCTATTCATATTTATTATCTGAAATCGTAAAGGAACTGTGTACCGCACATTGAAGTACTTTTAGAATTTGATTAAATCGAGCATAGGACTCAACACTAAAAACGGATTGTTATGTGCTGATAGTAGAAAATGTAATAAATTTACAATTAATAAAACTTGTTCATTTTTGTCACTAGTTTGATGGCGGAAGACGAAGAGGGTTATCGCAAGCTTATCGATCAAAAGAAAGACAAGCGTCTAGCGTTCCTGCTTTCGCAGACGGACGAATACATAGCCAGCCTTACCGAAATGGTAAAACAGCACAAACAAGAACAGCGTAAGAAACAGCAAGAGGAAGAACGAAGAAAGAGGGTAAATATATTTCTCCTCATAAATTATTTCAGTGTTTAGATTTTAGTACTGACATGATTAGTTCTTCATTGATCTTACATTTTTTAAGAAAAATATATATCTATAAATATATAATATGTATGTATATAACATTATATTGTATATTCTACGATATTACATACATAATCCAACTTTAGCAAAATAAAGAACATAAATTCGGTACTTTTCCCTTGGCCGTGCGCAAGCGAAAAATCTCCAAATAATTTGTTGAATTCCGCCGAAATTCTTAAAACCATAGGGGAAATGTTTGTTTGAGGCCACGTGCTATGTTCTCTGAATTCATTCCAAATAAATCACGTTTTCCTTTGTTTCTCTTTTTTTCAGATTTAATCATTTGGATCCACCTGAAGTTTGTGTAAAAATTGTTTTTAATCTTGTTTTTGTGAAATAAACATGAGGATTCATCATCAACTTTGCGTCAGTCCACTGCTGGACATAGGTCGCGCCTAAGAGTCGCCACACGCATCCAGTTTCTGCCAGTCGCTCAGTGCAGATTTTCGCTTCGTCTGTACAAGACTTTGCCTGCCACATTGCGTTTGCCAAGACGTGGTTTCCACTCAAGTATTTAATTACATTACATTTCCATCGGGAAACGAGATTTCTACTTTTTAAGAAAATTACGTAGATATCGAAAAACAAGATTTCTCGTTTTTAAAAAAATATGATGGGAAACGAGAAATCTATGCTATGCTGATAAGTTTTTTTTATACAACGGACCACGCTCATTTGATATATGAATGTTTTGTCAACAATTAACCCCAAATCACATTCACTGTATTCATCAAGTGTTAACTAGCAACTGAGTGAATTTTGAAACAAATGCGATAGGTAATATTGTCAGAAGTATACGCTATTTTATAGTCAACTCAACAATTTTGCCATAAACCTTAAATGTGTTTCTACATCAACCGATCTCTTTGTAAATTCGTTTTCGGGCAAAGAGACAGTGGTTGGCGTATTTTACGGTATAGTATGTAAGACACATGTAGTAAGAAGCGAAACACGATATACATACAAGTTATGTGAAATACCATTACACAAAGCAAGCTTTTTTACCAAATATCATACTAATAAGCAAAAATCTACTCACAATGTACTCACTTATGTACAATAAATAAAAAATAACCGCAGATTTAATTCACACGTCGAAATATTTTGATTTTATAAAAATACCCCGATTTATAGACATGCAAGTTTAAGCAAAAATCTATATAATAGCCCGATGAGAATGTGTTAGGCAGTTGTCGGTTCTTTGATAAACGTGTTCAGCTCATTATCGTTTTAGTGTGCTAACTCGTAGAACTATTTCACAGAAATCACGGAAGAAGAAGTTATTGGAGGGCGGAGAAATAGACGCGTTGGACGATAGTTCACAGACATCAGACTCTAGGGTCAGCGTCATGGATCCAAAGACTGGCGAGGTATGTATTTGACTTTTTGCTGTCAATATTAACAACAGTGATTAATTACAGTCGACTCTTGATATTTCAAACCTTCGAAAATTCAAACCTCTCTATAATTTGAAGTAATTTTTGGGCCCCTAGCAAAACGCTCGTTAAATGAAATAAATTCAATGTTTTTTTGGTACACTCGGTAATTCGAAGAAACTAAACAATCCATAATTATCAAACACGCGGTAATTCGCAATTCTTTCACGCAAAAACTCGACAAATCGAAATATGGACAGTTGGAACTTGTGTATACAAAAAACGATCATGTAGGCCTATGCGATATGCAGTGTAGCTATTAGTATAAATATATCTAATCATGTTCAATATTAATTGTGTGTGAAATATGTATGTGATTGTTTTGTTTTAATAAATACTACTCTCAGTACCGAATACAAACCTCCTAACATTTCTAACTCTTACTAATTCGAAGTATTAGAAAGGTCCTTTCAGCTTCTGAATTATCGAGAGTCGCCTGTAGTAAGATAAATATTTCAATGTTTTGCTTTAATTATTTCGAAACAACAATATGGTAGACATGATATGATTAGAACAATTATAACTTACAACAACAATATGTAACTTGTAGGTACTAAAAGGTGAAGAAGCGCCTTTACTATCACAGCTCAAAGATTGGATGGAAATCCACCCTGGCTGGGAAGTTATGTCCGATTCTGACGACTCCGGTGATGACAGCCAAGATGATGGTATGTTTTTCATTTGTTTAAGTGAAATATCAGTAATCATGGCCGGCTTTAACCATCCAGGCGTCCAGGGTGTGTCACTCATTGGACGCCCTTTATTATTTCACATTACGTAAATACATATTGTCACGCCTTTTTCTCGTAGGGGGTAGGAGTAGAACACAGACCTCCATCTGTTACGATCTTGGCATACTTTCCTTCCTTCCTCCACACTCATCACTCTCCTCATGCTAGCTCGTCGGTTAAGGGTACTCTTGACCTGGTCTTTCCTAAAAACTTCGACAATTTGGTCAAAGTATGTTTTTCTTGGTCTCCCCCTACCGGCACTTCCATCCGCATCATTAATATTATGTATCATGAAAAAAAATTGTTATTGGATATAATTTTTTTTATTAAATGGCAATGATATATTGTCTGTCAGTCGGTTGAACAAGAAAGAACAGGTAATGAATAAAAAAAATATAAAGCTATCTAGGGACTTTTACCGCCAACTTACATTTGTGACCTTATGTTTTTACTTCATTTTTTTATATTATTATCTTTTTATTGTGATTATATATTTTGTTGTAGTGGCGAATTATACAATATATTTGATTAAAGAATAAAATGAAATAAATGCGTGTATCGTAACTATTTAAGTTGACTGAAAAAGTCCATAGAAGGTTTTGGTGGAGTAGCTACCATTTTATCAACTTGCAACGTGCCAAGCTGACTCGTACATTTTAAAATATTTGATATTATTTTAATTTACTTGACACTGGCTTTTTTCTTTGGTGGCAATTAGTTATAACTAATTGCCACCAAAGAAAAGAAAAGCTATCTAGCTTTTCTTTTCAATTTAATAACAATTTAAGACATCGTTAAAAATCAAAAGTTTTATAAAATGGATGGTTTTAAGTTTCTTTTTAAAAATTGTGATTAATTTTAGTTCTAACATGCCTGGGTTGCTCTCTCCTAAAGTCAGTGTCAGTAATTTCCATACTTTATACCAGGGGTCGTCAAACTTTATGGATTATTGACCTCTATATCATTTTTCGAAATCTCCATCGGCGCCCCTAAAAGTAATTGTGAGTTAATTCAAATAAAACTATGTAATAGGTACTGTATTTGTACAATTTATTTTATGATTTTAAACATTTATTAATTTTAAATTATTACAATTACATTACAATAGTTTTATGTAAAGTATCTTAATCTTGAAATTTAAATACTTTAATATTAATTAAATAATAAGTAAATTAACTACAGATTTATTGGTTATTAATTAATGAGATGGGTGTGCCTGGTGTTTCTTGATTCACTTGTAAAAATATGCGTTAATTAATGTATTTTCTATAAGTAAAATGATATTGTTACGAGCTAAGGTTCAGGGCAACAATATTAAGCCAATTATAAAAAAACATTCACAAATTTGGTATGTGTGATTTGCGTATTAAAAAATGTTTTCCTTCATCCCTCAGTCGATCCCAACTATTATTAAATGGACCCCTGGGGGTATATATAGACCACTTTGGCGACTTCCGCCTTATACTATAATATAATTAATCATTTAAAGTTAATTTAATTTTAAAGTTTATTAATTTTAATGACTTTTATTTCCTTAAGAATCATCTAGTAATCATATATAACTTGCTCTAAAATATGGAATCAAGAAATAATAAATATTTTATTAAATTTATATGAATGTTATTTTTTTTACAAATTACTCTAAGTGTTAATTGTTAATCAATCATGTTTAAAACGTACAGAAAAGCGTGAAAGAAGGGAAAAGCACAGAGATGAGAAGAGTGATAAAGAGAAAACAGACGAGGAAAAAGCCCGGGATATGATTAAGAAAGCGAAGGTGGAAGATGATGAATATAAAACTGAAGAACAAACTTATTATAGGTATTAATATTTCAATAACCTTTTATTGTCTATACATTAGTATTTTATATGTATCCATTAATACATTTTGTTAAAGTTGAACCATAAGTTACAGTTATAAGCACAATATTTCATTATCTGGCAAAATTATAATAGAAAAATTTTTTTTGGAAAAATAATTTTTAGCAATAAAAGTATAGAATTGAATATGAGAGATTTCGGATAATATCAAACAGTAAACTTGATATTATCCGAAATCTCATATCAATCTCTCGAAGTAATAAAATAATTTACATCAAAATAACACCGCCATCATTCGCCAGTGAGATGTCCTTGCATCTCCATTCGTCCACGTTAAATATTTAAAAATTAGCAGTATTTAAAAATATTAGTATTTAATAAATTTGTATTGTTTTAGTATTGCTCACACGGTCCATGAGTCAGTTACAGAACAAGCCAGCATTTTGGTTAATGGCAAACTGAAGGAATACCAGATCAAGGTAATATTAAGTACAAAATCTAACTAGTATATAAACATGGAGTTGTAATTACTAGCACGCTTGTGTTAATCATTTGAATTTCTTTACATTTTGTAATCTTTATTTTTATCATAAAATATATACGATTTTCATGCAGGGCTTGGAATGGTTGGTGTCATTGTTCAACAACAATTTAAATGGCATTTTGGCAGACGAAATGGGTCTCGGCAAGACTATCCAGACAATTGCATTGGTCACTTATCTAATGGAGAAAAAGAAAGTCAATGGGCCATTCCTTATTATTGTACCACTAAGGTAGGCTATTTCAAATGATTTTTTTAAAAAAGCATTTGAACATTTAGGTCTCAAAGAATTAAAATATAATAAATGTAAAAAAGTATGATGTAAATTTGTATATACTAAGGTAATAGGCGACGACCAATTGGGTCAGTAGCTGGGCCCGCCGCCTACGGAGTCAATAGTAGGGAGTTCGATCCCCGCATCGGAATGAAGCCTCATTTTGAAATCTCACAATCCTGGTCAAGCAAGCCATTGCAACTTTTGAAAATAAATTAACAAGATGTCCGTCAATGCGTGACAAGAACAATTAATAGAATTTCTGCGCGCGGAAAAGAGACAGGACGACGTATAGAAAAGACTACACATTTCTGGAACATTTTCGAATGTTTAGAATGCTTTACTTTAGTGTTACTATAGTACTATCCTATTTAAATAAGTTACATAATAATGAAGTTGGCGATTCATTGGACTTAATCTGTATGAGTACCTAGAAGCTGGTTCTACAGAGTGTTGGTACGTGCAACTTTTTTTTACGTGGAACTCACATAGCTCTGTGGAACCACCTATCTTCATCGGTATTTTCAAACCGATACGACATCAGAACCTTCAGAAAACAAACCTACACATTAACTCATTTTGGGGGTAGTTTGCGTTATGTTAATTTGGGGAGTCGCTCGTTTTGGTTCAAGATTTCGTGCGGTACGGATATATATTTTTATGTGAGATTGAGTGCCGTAATATTTAGTTACTGATTAATTTGTTTTTAAATGAGTGATTTACATTAAGGTTATTTTTGATTGTATTTTATTTAATAAATAAGCTTGTTAAAAATACAACTTATACTTATACCTTTACCCTAATATTAGCTAAATTACATGTTTGCAAATGTTAATATGTCGTTGGTTTGTTTTTTTAATTGTAAAATATAAACGGATACTCAGATTTTTGCGCGCGACAAGCAAACAAAAGTAGAAAAAATAATAATGTGTGTTTTTACTGGAGGAAGTGGATTTCTAGGGAACTTAAACTAAATCATACCGAAAAACGACCGTCAGCAACTTTCCACCTCCCAACCACTACTAGGAAATTGACTTAACGGAAGTAAATTTCGTAGAGTTTACTATACCTGATGATGCTTCGTGTTGAAGCGAAACACGTTTCTTGTACATTGTGGAAGAGTGGTGGTGTGTGTTTTGTGTTGGTTATAGTGGTTCGTAGGTCGAAGAGTTGCTGACGGCTGTTCAATATTTCAATATTGAACGGCCGTCAGCAACTGTTCGACCAATTCAATATTTCAATATTTTTAATTCGCAATCATGTTCAATATATTTAATTTGCATAGTACATTGTCAAACTGGGTGTTGGAATTCGAGAAGTGGGCACCAACGGTGGTGGTGGTTTCTTACAAGGGCTCACCACAATTGCGTCGCCTGGTGCAGACACAGATGCGTTCCACAAAATTTAACGTTCTACTCACTACCTACGAGTACGTCATCAAGGATAAGGGCGTGCTGGCCAAGGTTAGTTTGAATTTAATTTCTGACATTTATTGTGTTTTAGATAGCAGTTCATTAAAAGGCTAAATAAAACAGTACACAGTACCTTAAATCAACTTTTTCATACGTAATCAAATAAATTATATTAGGTTGGTTCCATTATTTTTAGGTGATATTCAAAACCTTATTTAAGATGTTTCGCATTGTCCGATTTGGGTCAAATATGCACCGTTTTGTTGTATAAATTGTTGCCATTTAAAAGGTAGCTTCATAATGCCTCTCTCGTAGAAGTCTTGGTCCTTACTGGCGAAAACTCTAGTAATCTATTGTCACAATCTTCTCTTGATCGCAATTTCTTATCACTCAGGAAGTTTTGCAATGCGAGAAAAAGGTAGTAATCGCTTGGTGCCAGGACCGGACTATATGGTGGATGCATTAAAACCTTCCAACCAAGAATTGCTTGTTCCCCGAGTTTCTGGCGAGTCACTACAGACGTTTGTGACCTTGCGTTGTGCTGATGAAACACGTTCATTCCGTTTGGCCAAAGCTTCGCAGATGGAAATTCGATTCGTTACGTTTCTTGGTGTGCCACACAAACATCGAGCTTCTTTTCAGATCCCGCTTTGCGCAAATGGTTTAAATCTGTTTTATGGTCGATCTTTAGCTACGATGCTACGACTAATTACATGCCGGTCAACTTCGATTATTTCTGTGATTTTATCGACATTTTCGACGACGGCCCTGCCTGTGCGAGGTGCATCTTGCCCCGCCAAAAATGCCCAATTATGAACGGAATCGTCAAAACCAAAATTGCATGTAATTAGCTATTACAATATCGGCACCACAAACACCATAAATACTATTTAAATGTACATACATATTTAACTATAATTACTTTATATATGTATTCTTATTTAAATTACTTTCTATAACTGTCCTGCACAATAATAATAATAAAAAAAATATTTAACGTAATATTATGTGGATATCAGGTGCAATGGAAGTATATGATAATCGACGAAGGCCACCGCATGAAGAACCACCACTGCAAGTTGACGCAGGTACTGAACACACACTACATCGCGCCGCACCGCCTGCTACTGACCGGCACGCCGCTACAGAACAAGCTGCCCGAGCTGTGGGCGCTGCTTAACTTCCTGTTGCCCTCCATATTCAAGAGCTGCTCCACTTTCGAGCAGTGGTTCAATGCTCCCTTCGCTACCACTGGAGAAAAGGTGATAAAATATTTACATACATATCAATAAAAGGCGAGTGAAAGCTGGTAATCCAGGTTATTGGAGCCCTTCACTCCTTTATGAAAAATTAGAGTGTGCCTAAAACGGCTCAACTGGCGGTTCATCGGGGAGTTCTTGTTTCGACTCTGATGGCTAATGAGGCTACAGACCACAAATGCGGCTTATTAACAGGAAGTGGTCTGAATCGACGCTTGTTCCACAGCAAGGGTGTACTGTGTATCCATTACTTTGTTCCTCAGCCTTCTGATCAGGGCGAACCACCCGTCTGATTTATATATACATTGGAAACTTCTATTGTAATTATTTCTATTCTAAAGTGTATTATTCAAATATAATTTTTGTGGCTAGGTGGAACTGAATGAAGAAGAAACAATCCTGATCATCCGTCGTCTGCACAAGGTGCTCCGTCCGTTCTTGCTACGTCGACTTAAGAAAGAAGTAGAGAGTCAATTGCCCGACAAGGTGGAATACATTATCAAGTGCGACATGAGTGGACTGCAACGCGTTCTGTACAAGTGAGTCAATGAGAAAAGAGTATTTTCTCAATCCATTTTGGTAAATAAGTGTTATACCTTAATCCTTTTTATTCACCATTAAATAAGCAAGTGGTAATTCTCTCTCTCTCTTTTCATTTTACATTATTAGTAAACTACGTGAAAATTATCACATAATTGGTGGTTATTTTTATTGGCGGGGACTATGGTGCCTTACCTCAGCATGCAGGGCTCTGCTGGGGCTGACCTCCATCCTCCCTTGCGGCTCGTGGGATTCACTAAGACGAATTTAATATACCTAATTTGTCGAAAATGACGGCGACGTGGTTCGCCACCCGTCACGTCCTGATTCTCACGAGGGCGAAAAGCGACCAATGACGAGCCGTTTCGCTGCGATGAATGGCAGCGGATGGAACTCTGTGGTCTCTGCCAACCCCTGCGGGGGATAGGCGTGAATATATATAAAAAAAAAATTTATGAAAATGGATTGACATGTTGATTTTTTCATATTATTGTTGCCCCTACTGGACCAATTGTTATAACTATATAACAATCCAATTTAATTTTCCATTTTAACTTATTAAATAAAGTTACTATTTTATGAACTATATTAAATCTTATGAAGCATTATGACGACCAATTGGCGCAGTGGCAGGGTCTCTCGCCCACGTAAACAATGGTCGCGGGTTCAATCCCCGCATCGCAATAAATATACGCGTGGCCTACACGATGTACATCTACTACGATCTCGGCATACTTTCCTTGCCTTCTCCACACTCATCACTCTCCTCATGCAAGCCCGCCGATTAAGGGTACTCTTGACCTGGCCTTTCCTAAAAACTTCGCCAATGTGGGCAAACCAAACTATCATAAATGAATTTCTACTTATTATTATCCAAAACTCATTTTTTTAACTTAATCGCCAGACATATGCAATCTAAGGGTGTTCTCCTCACGGACGGCTCGGAGAAAGGCAACAAAGGGAAGGGCGGTGCGAAGGCGCTGATGAACACGATCGTGCAGCTCCGCAAGCTCTGCAACCATCCCTTTATGTTCCAACACATCGAGGAAAAGTTCTGCGACCATATTGGCACTGGTGGTGCTGTACTCACTGGGTATAAACTATTTTTTTAACTTCATAGCGTTAGTACCCTTACTTTACTTTGCATTTCAATTTGGACACGACGTACAAACGTAGATAAATACAGTTTACGTGCATGCATGGATTATTTCTCTCTCTTTCACGTACACAGATACATATACATTTTTATTGTATTTTAATAAGTACATATTTTTAATCTACGGCTAACCTTTATTACCACCAATTTACTATTGAATTACTCATGATATTACTAGTGATTTGATCAACGAATCAGTTCTTGTTATACTAGATTTGATTTTGTTGATAATGTGTAATTAATAATACCGTATAAATAAGCATGAAAAATCATACAGTTCTTATATCACATATGTTCAGAAATATGTAACCTATATAAATAGATACAACGACTTACCAACATCTGTGAATTACTAAAAAAGTACATTTTTGTGTGAAATTTCTACTTCTCCTTTGGTTCAAAAGGCATTTATATTTCCTTTCATTTGCAGACCTGATTTGTACCGAGTGTCTGGTAAATTCGAACTTCTAGACCGCATCTTACCTAAATTGAAGAAAACAGGACATAGGGTACTAGTGTTCTGTCAAATGACCCAGTGTATGACCATTATTGAAGATTTTCTTTCTTGGAGAGGTTTTCAGTACTTAAGGTAAAACTATGTAATAAAAATTTATTGTCTCTTTATTATAATGTGGCGAATTTGCATTGTCAACACGTAACTCATGTGTTTGTAATTAACATTTGGTGTCCTTATACATATATAACAGAAGCATTGATCACTTGCATATGATTAGGTTATTCAACGCCCTCAAGACGTGTAACTGGGACGGCGACCGGCCTTTAACTGTTCCTCGCCGTGCAGTCATATGACACTTTCGCTCGAGACAAGGATAGCAATATGTCTGTATTATACGAACACTATAGTACAAACTATTTTGAGCAACTAAAATTATTCATTTATACATAAATGGTTTACTGTAACAATATTCATTCTTCCAAGTTGAATTTTAACCAATTCATCAGTCATTTATTGGATAAATGGTACAGTTACTAAAAATAAAGTTGACTTTTACGGGAAGAAATACATTTGTAAAACTTTTAATGTACGTATTTGAAAAATTTTGAATATAGGCTATTATTATTATTATTATTATTATACATACATTTTGTATTCCCCCCTCTGTGGGGGTGAAGAAGCACGGTCCTAAGCCGAGTGCGATGATAAGAACTATTATTTAGAAACTTTCTTGTTAAAGGGCAAGTACATATATAAAATAACTGATTTTTGTAATAATAAATATGTTGACGGGTTAATATTTAATGAGCTTAGACAATTTCGGAGAGTTTTGGGGATGACACCCGTGCTGAATAAAATGATAGGGATTAGTGTTGTGTTTGTTACATTTCCTTGTGTTTTGATTTCTATTAATAACTATGTGTATTTTACTATTTTTTCGGAATATGTGTAGGTTGTGTGTGTTACATATTGCTATATTTATGATACTGTTTGCTATATTATACTACTTTATTTTCTTAAACAGTGTTATATCAAGCCTCGTATTGTAGATCGTTTCATCTGTGATTATTTTTCTATACCAATATATTTTGTATTTTCTAAAACTACTTCTGGCTTATACATTTAATACGGCACTTCATCTTATTATTATAAATACAAATGCACATTTTCGTAAACAGATTGGACGGTATGACGAAGGCAGAGGATCGCGGTGAGCTGTTGAAGAAGTTCAACGACGTCAACTCAGAGTATTTCCTGTTCTTGCTGTCGACACGTGCCGGTGGGCTGGGCCTCAACCTGCAGAGCGCCGACACTGTCATCATATTCGATTCTGATTGGAATCCTCACCAGGTTAATAATAAATTAATCGTCCATTATAAATTCTAGTAGTAAACTCTGTAATTAAAATTTGACGTTATTTAACTGTTGGATCACTTGAAGGCAATATGTTCCTTTATTTATTCAGGATTTGCAAGCCCAAGACCGTGCACATCGTATTGGCCAACGCAACGAAGTGCGCGTTTTAAGGTTGATGACCGTGAATTCAGTTGAAGAAAGGATTCTCGCTGCTGCCAGGTGAAAACTAATTAAATATGTATCTTTATTTTTAAGAAAAAATTCAATCGCTTTCGCCGGAGTGCTCACACTTCTCTCTCTTCTTTACTCTATTTCATTAAATCTATCTTACTTCTCTTATCTTAAGACTCGCTTTGTTTTTCTCAATGACTCACAATCGAGGTGTTTGAGAACATCAGAAAATTTAATATTAAAAATGTCTGCTTATCATACCAAATTCTTTGACCATTCTTTCATAGTCCATTCTGTTCGGTTATAGAATTTGTTGCCACTGCTGTTGCTTTATTAAAAAAAATCTATCATCCTGACGAAAATGTATCGATATAGACACCTACGATTAACGCTATTAGCGATAAAACTGCCTTTTGTATATAAACAATATTATAATCAATAAATGTATTACTTTATTTTTGGTATGCAATAATATATTGTATATGGACCCGTCTACTAACTAGCTCGAACAGAAAAATGCGTGCGCAAGAATTTGTTTTAATATAGTTCCATGGGAAGTTGTTACGCCGTACATAAGCGAAGCTAATGAGATAACGCATGAAGCTTCATTTCGTCACCTTTCTGTTTGCTACGATTCGTTATGAATCTCCATCATATTTATATAATAAATTGACATGGTCCCATATACAGGTATAAGCTGAATATGGATGAGAAAGTAATTCAGGCCGGAATGTTTGATCAGAAGTCGACAGGCTCGGAACGACAGCAGTTCCTACAAAGCATCTTACACCAGGATGGCGATGATGAAGAGGTTTGTTACATTGTATTTTGTCATAAAGAGAGTTCTTCCTTAGTTTATTAATTTGGTACTTTTCCATTAGCCGAGCTCAAGCGAAAATACGCCAAATGTAGAATTCCGCCAAATTTCTTACAACCTAACCTAACTTTTTTTTCCCACTTAAAAACCTAACCTACCAAGCGAAAAATCACTGTAACTGTAAAATTCCGTCAATTTTTTTACAACCATAAGGGTTTCGTTCGTTTGGGGCCATGTGCTTTATTTTGTGAATTCATTCAAAACAAAGCACTTTATCCTTTTTTCTTCCATCTTAATTTTTGTTGTAAAAAAATAATGAAAACTTCTATTAGGTTAGGGTTTTTACGTGGGGGAAAAAAAAAATTAGGTAATTAAAATTTGCTAACAATGAACGATGGAGAATTAACTTTGACATACATAACTAAAGCTACAAAAACTATTAGGTGTACAAATAAGTTTCCGCGGTTTGTCAAAAGATGGCCCCACCAGAAGGTTATGGAGAAATTGTCAGATGTAAAAGGTAATATCCCAAGTTTAGTCATCTGGCAACACCATAACCTTAAAGTACTAGTGATTCCGTATCAGCATCACGTAATTTTTTTCGTGCAAAAATGTCAAGTTTTATTCCGAATAAGCATCATTTGCGGGAACTTTTGATTTACTTCTTTAATGTGAAAAAATCTGCAGCTGAGGCGCATCGATTGCTTCTAGAAGCATATGGTAAAGCTGCTTTAAGTGAGAGAAGTTGTCGGGAATGGTTTCAAAAGTTTAAGAACGGTGAGTTTGACGTTAAAGACAAAGAACGCAGTGGAAGGCCGAAAGTGTACGAAGACATGGAATTAGAAGTACTATTGGAGGAAGATTCGTCCCAAACGCAAAAAGAACTTGCACTTACTCTACAAGTGACTCAACAAGCAATTTCACATCGTTTAAAATCGTTAGGAATGATTCAAAAACAAGGAAATTGGGTTCCATATGAACTAAAGCCGAGAGACGTTGAACGCCGATTATGCATGAGTGAAATGCTGCTTGCCAGGAATAAAAAAAAGAGTTTTTTGCATCGTATAGTCACTGGTGACGAAAAATGGATTCACTACGATAATCCAAAGAAGAGAAAGTCATGGGTTAAGCCCGGCGAACCATCAACATCGACAGCTAAGCCGAATATTCATGGAAAAAAACTCATGCTGTGTATTTGGTGGGATCAGCTTGGTGTCGTGTATTATGAATTGCTGAAACCAAGCGAAACCATTACTGGAGCTCTCTACCGAACACAATTGATGAGATTGAGTCGGGCACTTAAGGAAAAACGCGCCCATTACTACTCCAGACACGACAAAATTATTCTTTTACACGATAATGCTCGTCCACATGTTGCGGCGCCGGTAAAAACATACTTGGAAACACTCAACTGGGAAGTTTTACCCCACCCGCCGTATTCACCAGACTTAGCCCCTTCTGATTATCACCTGTTCCGGTCGATGGCACATGGTCTGTCTGAGCAGCGCTTCACATCATATGAAGACACCAAAAATTGGGTAGATTTGTGGATAGCGTCAAAAGATGAAGAGTTTTTTCGACGGGGTATCCGAATGTTGCCAGAAAGATGGGGAAAAGTAGTGGCAAATGATGGAAAATACTTTGAATAAAACGTAATGTACTTTTCCTTTACAATAAATTCCTAATTTTTTATAAAAAACTGCGGAAACTTATTTGTACACCTAATAATATTAAATATTTGTTTATTTTTTTGTATTTCAGGAAGAGAACGAAGTGCCCGATGACGATTTGATTAATGAGATGATTGCGCGCTCTGAGGAAGAATTGGAAATTTTCAAGCAGATTGACTTAGAGCGCAAGAAAACCGAGACGCAGTCGCGCCTCATAGACGAGTCAGAGCTGCCTGACTGGCTGGTGAAGGACGAAGACGAAGTCGTCTGTAGTAAGGTACATATGTATTATTACGCCATAGTTGATTACTTCTGTCTTAGGTTGTGTTTAAACCAAACGAACATAGATCTAGAAGATTATTATTTCTCGAGCTTTTCGTGTAAACGAAAGATCGTTCTTAGCGTTTACACCAAACTATCAACGAGCAAGTATGAGAACCAAGAACTAGAATTCTTGCACGATAGATTTTTCGAACTACGTATGCTCATTGCTCATGCGTGTCAATTCTATGGTTAGTGGATCGCTCGAATACAAGAACACTTTGAATAGACCGCTCCGGGGAGCGAGCGCGTCTGAACACGTAAAGGTGGTCTAAACATCTGTTCGCACGCTATTATAGCGTTTACATCAAGTGAGCGAGCGTTCTTTGAATATTACAAAACAAGGAATGAATGCTCTTTGTCTATTTACACTAAAATAATTCGATAGAGTGGGGATAGAATGAGCATTCGCTCGTCTTACGTAAATTGGTATCCATTATCAAAAGTTATAAGTGCTTGTGTTCTTTCAAATCATACATCGAACTTAATCATGAGTCTATAAAAAGATTTATAGAGAAATGTTTTAATAGTAGAGCCTTTGTTACAAGGAATTTTTCTTTAGAGAGCTTTGACATAAATTGTTCAGTCTTAAAAATGTATCTCTTTTGTAGACGTTGAAGCCTGGAAACCCAACACCACATCCCTTATTAACTTATTTTACTTGTTTCCTTTACCAATGTTTCGATGTACGATATTGCGAGCACGTTTATTTTTATATCTCATTTTTTCGTAATTGTACGCAAGCATATAAGGTGACCTTATATGATTAACCGTTAGAGTGCTATGCGGCCCAAAAATTATGCGATAGTTTGAATCGAAAATTGCGCCGCAGCGCAAAACTGCCGCGCGCATCAGTGTGTTTTGGTGGTTCGTGGTAGTGGACGATAATCTCGCGTATTATTTGTTACGATAGTGCATATTTATACATTTAAAAACAACTTTTTACAGTTTTTATATATTATTATTTCATATATATTACAAAAATTGCTTAGCACTAAAACGGTTAATCACAAAAACGAGGTTCAGTTATTTTCTTACCATAGACAATCGATTTCTATAAATCAAATCATGTTAGATCGTTGCCTTTAGATCACGATTGTCGTATCGGGATCGATGGATTCAAATGTTACAGATTCAGTTTAATATGCTAAAATAGTAGTAAATTTTGACATTTAATTTAGTGTGATAAAATTTAAATTTGGTATCACAAACAGGGTCAAAGTTGGAATTATCTGGATGAAGATGAGACATTAGGCCGAGGATCGCGTCAACGTAAGGAGGTAGATTACACTGATTCTCTTACGGAGAAAGAATGGCTGAAAGCTATAGACGATGAATTTGAAGATGAAGAAGAGGAAGATGATGATGATGAAGTACTAGATAAGAGGCGGAAGAGAGGCCGGAAACGAAGGTATTTTTTTCCTTTCCATTGATGGCGTTTAATTATAACTATTTTGCTAGTGTCAAGTAAAATATAATAATATTAAATATCTTCGAATGTACTAGTCAGCTTGTCATGTCACGTCGTGATAAAATGGTGACTATTCTACTGGAAAATATAATCGTGACAATTGGTATATTTATCGAAATTTTAAATATGAATGATTACAGACGACAAGACGACTCAGAAGAAGAAGAGATGCCTAGTTCATCGAAGAAAAAGAGTAAAACTGAAGTCAATCAAACTAAGAAACGTCTTAAAACCATTATGAAAAAAGTCATAGACCACACTGATGAGTAAGTACTTATGCTTAATGATAGTAAACAATAAGTAACTTATTATTATTATATATTATATTTATATTTCGGGTTATTTGAATCGCAAATATATAACGTCGTATAAAGACTGTTCGGGTTTTTAGAAAAAAATGACATTACCCATGCTGGAAACTACACAGCAAGAATCCTATTATAATATTATTTAGAAATTATTGGGTTGTTCGGAAAGTAATTTCGTTTTTTTTTTTGGAAATGAAAGACAGTTTTCCTATAATAAACAAATACTTTATTAAATTATATATTGGCCGTTCTGTCCAACACCTTTTGCACTCTTTCTGGTAGTAGCATAATTCCACGCTCATAAAATTTTTGGTCTTAGCTGGCAAAAAACTGATCGAGGCGGTTTTTGACTTCCTTATATGAGGTGAAGGTTTTACCGTCTAAAAAATTTTGGAGTGACCAGAACAAATAATAATCCGATGGTGCCAGGTCTGGAGAATATGGTGGGTGTGGCATTGTACCCCATTCAAGCTGTAAAAGCTTTTGGCGAGTGATCAAACTTGTGTGAGGTCTCGCGTTGTCTTGGTGAAACACTACACTTTTCCTGTTGATTAGTTTTGACCTTTTCTGTTGAAGTGCATCATTCAATTTATACAACTGGTGACAGTAGACTTCCGAATTAATCGTTGTGTTATGCGGTATAAGCTCAAAAAACGATTCCTTTAAAATCCCACCAAATTGACAGGATCACCTTTTTTTGGTGAATATCGGCTTTGGAAATGGTTTGAGCTGGTTCATCTTTGTTGCTCCATGACCTCTTGCGTTTGACGTTGTTGTATACAACCCATTTTTCGTTTCACTGGGGAGTGACGATGCGCTTCAAAAACGGCTCATTTTCGTGACGTTTGAGAAGCGAATCGCAGACGTCAATGCGGCGACACAGATTTCTCTCTGTGAGAACATGAGGAACCCATACATCGAGCTTCGAGGATAATCCCAGGCCTTTCAAGTGGTCATAAACTGTTGAAATTGATAAATTTAACCTCAATCCGATCTCACGTGTTGTTATTCGCCGGTTCGCATCAACTAATCCTTTATCGCGTCTTTATCAGCTTTAACCGGCCTTCCCGAACGTGGTGCATCTTCTACATCAAAATTCCCGGATCGAAATTTAGTGAACCAGTTCTGGCACTGGCGTACTGTCAACACACCTTCTCCATACACATCGGTCAATTTCTTTCTGGCTTGAACAGCATTTTTACCCTTTCTGTAGTAAAACAGTAAGATATGTCGAAAATGCTGCTTATCGTTCTCCATATTTAAAAGGGCACCAACCAAAAACTACTGCGTAGAATTAATTGGAATTTTTCACACACAAGCTTTGCTATATAAGCTCTTAAAGCATATAAAAATTATGTGGCTTAAATGTGAAGTTGGGTGCAAAAAAATACAATTTAATCCTCTGTCGGGAAAAAACTAAATTACTTTCCTAACAACCCAATAGTATTTTTGGGAAGGTTCATCATAAAGATCAAAATCACTTCAATAGCTCTGTGACAATACTTCAACAACTCAGATCAAAAGCACTGGGAATCAAAATCAGTCCCCTTGTCTGTATACTGATGTAATAAGCTACATATATACATACATATCGTCACGGCTGTTTCTCGTAGAGGTAGGCAGAGACCACAGATCTCCATCTGCTACAATCTCGGCATACTTTCCTTGCTTCCTCCACACTCATCACTCTCCTCATGCAAGCCCACCAGTTAAGGTTACTTTCGAACTGGCCTTTCCTAAAAACTTCAGCAATTTGGTCAAGGTATGTTTTCCTTTGTCTTCCCCTACCGACCCTTTCATCCACATCCGCAACGTTAATTTCTTGTGTCGATCTTTTATCTATGAGTAATGTGTGTGGAGGAAGAAAGGAAAGTATGCCGAGTTAGTAGCAGATGGTGATCTATGGTTTCTGCCTACCCCTATGGGAAACAGGTGTGACGATATGTATGTATGTGTTTTATTAAAATTATTTTTTAACACAATCATTATAGGCGTTGGAATGGTTGGTTACTTTTGCTAGTCTTTTTTTTAAATGATAGTTTTTTTCTTATCACAAATATATTGAACAGAGCTGGAAGAGTGCTGTCGGAACCTTTCATGAAATTACCATCTCGACGTGAGCTGCCTGACTACTATGAAATAATTAAAAAACCACTGGACATCAAAAAAATTATGAACAGAATTGAGGATGGCAAAGTAAGTATACAGTTGTAATTAGTTTCATGAAGCCGTTCATCTGGTGCACATCACTGTACACTTGTGAAAGTCAGATGCTCGCACAAAGAGACCGAGGACGGTTGGGGACATTTTACACGTTTAGGCAACTTGGCATCGAACGGGGCGTGTCTAAAAAAAGTTACCAATGAAGTTTTGAAGGGGTAAGAAAAGAGGAAGACCTAGAAGAAAGTTTACAGACCTATTAAAAGAAAAACCCTGGAACGTAGTTCTCCTTGTTATGATAATGATAAAAGGCTTTATTTTTCACTTTACTATAAAATGAGCATGCAATATGTACTCGTAAATGCTCTTTAAACATTACAATTGTGGGAGAAATTATTTGATATTAAAAAATATTTAATTTTCTACAGTACGCGGACATATCGGATATGGAGCGAGACTTCTTCACTTTGTGCGCTAACGCACAGACGTACAACGAGGAGGCGTCCCTTATTTACGAGGATTCTGTTCGATTGCGTAATGTTTTCATAGAGATTCGACGGCGTTATGAGAGTGGTCAGAACTCGGACGAGTCTGATGATAATGAAAAAGGTGAGCCACCATTCTTATATACGTATACGGTCACAGGAAACTTTTAAGTAATCTTGAAACAGATCTACAACCTAATGGGTTCAGTGGCGAAACTACCACTTTTGGAATCAATGGTCGTGGGTCAATCTATCTTCGATGAGTATGATAGGTTAATGTCCATTTCTCCAGATATGTAGAGGCACTGTGCAAGTAGTAGGACATAATATAAGGGCTGTAAAAATACCTAGTATTTTCGACTTATTGGGCTGATTGGTTAAGGTGTTCTGGACGAAATTTCTTTCAGCAATAACACCGCTCATTGTACTGCCGTTACATTTACGTATATGAATATAGTTCTTTAGTTAACATTATTAACTTTACACTTTATGCTTTCAGATGATGAAGACTCGGATGGCGAATCAAGTCGGTCTGTTAAGATGAAAATAAAGTTGAAGAGTAAAAGCAAGAGCACGCCCACAAGAAAGCGTAAGCAACGGAAGTACATTTCAGACGACGAAGACTACGAGGAAGATTAATTAATTAATTTAAAAAAAATGCTGATTGTTTGCTTAATCAAAATAATGCTTTATTTTGTGTCAGCAAATTGCATACACAAAATAATCAGCAATATCTTTTTGTGTTAGAAATATTAAAAAATTACAGCTTTTAAAAAACTATTTTAACGTAAATTTGAAGTCTACTGAAGTAGGTTAATTGTAACTTAATACATTTTTTGCTTTATAAGTTTTAAATTTTAACGTATGCTTTTTTACATGACTAGATAAATGTGTATTGGGAGGAAATAATTTAACATAGACTATAAAGTGTTGCATTTTAGATCTTGGTATATTAATCTTTTAGTATTTAAGATAGTAAAGCAGAATTTACATTACAAAACAAGTCATATGCGTGATTAATTAATATCATGAAAGCCATTTCCAAGTGCCCCAAAACCGTCAACTTTGTACTGCCGAAACATATGGCCTGCTTCCTTTTTAAAAGTATATTTTGGTTTTTGTAAAACTTTTTTGAGATCTGCAGAACTAAAAACGCTACTTGCTCTGATGCCTTGCTGCCTTAGGGTGAATAATGAGAGGGAAAGGAGAAAGTAATGGGAGGTATGAAGGAAAAAAAGGAACTGGAAAGAATTTAAACTCCAAATCCCTTCACTCACAGTGCAAAACGAAAGTAGTAATATGCTATCACTTGATAGTGATATTTTGTAATTTAGTAGGCTCTACTACTGTTAATTTCACATCACATTGGCATAATGAAAATTGTGACATCAGTTTTTTTTAAAATTGCGTATAGCATGAATATATTTTGGTTGTATGTAATTAATGCATGCATTATGAAAAAAAATTACATGTAACAAATTTTATCATTAATTTCGCACACACGTAAATTCAACTTATGCTAAATTGTCACCTGGTGTGATTATATTTTATAATTTCAATATGCAATCAAATTTAATATAACACTTATAGTAGAACTTAGCAGGTTTTGATGATGGTATCTTCTTAAATATAAAATGAGAATAAAATACTGTGTCTTTATTTACATTTAATATCACTTCTGTTCATTGACCACCCACAAGTTTGATTTTTTTTTGTTCTTTTCTCTTGACCTCAGCCCACTTATATTCAATACCATGTACAGTCAACATATGTTTATTCAAACTTGGACTATGTGTAAACTTTTGAGCGCAGGTTGGACATGTGAAAGGCTTTTCACGCGTATGCACTCGTTGATGTCTTTGTAGGTCACTTTTTGTATAAAACATAATGCCACATATGTCACATCTAAAAGATTTTTCGCCGGTATGTCTACAACAAAATAAAAATACTATTTATTAATCAGCCCAAAAGTTTTCTTATGTACTAAAAGTTCAGATCAAATTTTGTTTGATGTTATCACCGGAAACACATCACAATGACACAAGAACTACCCCAACTTTTATAAGATTTTTAAATAAAATATAGCAACATGCATGTCACATCAGAAAGATTTTTCACCGGTATGTCTACAATAAAATAAAAATACTATTTCCAAAATTTTTTTTATGTACTAAAAGTTTGGTTTTTAATCATATTTTGTTTGATGTTGTCACTGCCAGCACATCATGAATGACACAAGGACCACCCCAAATTTTGTCTCTTAATGATAAATATCTCTAAAGAAATGCCACACTAATTTTGCAACCTTAATCACTCTACCAAAAACAATAGTCCCTAGTAGGTTGTTGAAATAGACAAGAGTAAAAGAGGGTGATTAAAAAAATATATATCTATTGTAAATTTTCCATTTAATACTGTGTTATGTGAAGATTCTATGCACATATTAATTAACACAGGGATATAAAAATATGCAATACAAGCATAGTTTTGAAAAGTGTAGGAGTGAACACATTATATACATAGCTTTTTTAGTGTGAACATAAAATCATAAAATTTAAAATTACATTATTTTTAAACTTAATGTCATAAACATATCACCTTGAAGCACTCATAGCTTCAGGTATTTAATTACATTATTTTTGAAATAAATTATTTACCTTAAAAAATGCTTAGACAAGTTTTGCTTTGTGTGTGCTTTATAATCACATAAATTACATTGAAAGATTTTTTCTGAGTAATGTTTTCTTTTATGGTTAATTAATTCTGAACATGTGACAAATGTATTGCCACAATCTTCACAGCTAAAATTGTGTATATTATAATGTCGATGCATATGAGCTTGAAAGGATTGTCTTGATTTTAATGTCTTATGACATATATCACATGTGAACTTAGCATTTTCATGGACATACAGATGTGTTTTCAAACTAAATGCATGTTTAAATTGTTTTCCACAAATAGAACAAGTGTAATAAGTAACATCGCTGTGAATCTTTTGATGTGCAGCTAGACTAGAGGACTGTGTAAAACTTTTTCCACATTCACAATTATATGGTCGATCACCGTTATGTCTTCTCATGTGATTTACTAACGTCTGACTGTGAGGAGTGGCATATGAACATTTAGTGCAATGATAACGACGTGTAGGTCCAAAACCTGTTACTTTACCACTATGTTTCCTCTTTTGGTGCATAGTAATATTATGCCTTAACAAAGATGATTCACTTTTCAATGTTTTGTTGCATTTTATACATTTATATTTAGAAACTGATGTTGCATTTATTTCAGTCACATTTGAATCTGAAAAAATGTAATAAGTATTTTGAGAATAAGAATCGATCAACATTCTATTTTTGGGAATAATTGAACATTACCTGTAGTATCAACAGGACTATTAACACTAATTTCGAAATCCTTTTCAAGTGATAAAAAATCACCTACATCCAAAATATTTTTAATTTTTCCATCAGATATAAATTTAGCTTTTTCCAATTTTTTCTTTGTAAATACCACAAATCTTTCCTCAAATGAAATACATTTCTGGCGAAAATTACTGGATATAATTAATTCTTCTTTACAATTTTTACAAATCAATGACGGTAAATGTCTTTCGTATTTAAGTTTCATTTGTGAACACTCGTATATCTTAAGAAGTAAATCTTTCGCATATTCATTGTCAGAAAATAAATTTATTGATTGATATATACATGGTTGTAAACATAATCGACAATATTCAATTTTGTCCGTATTTTTCATACATATAGGAATGCTATTAACCATATTTTTTATTAACTATTTATTTATAAAAAAAGATAATGCATACTTTACTCACTGATCAGTTGGTATAAAATTTATAAATATAATACTACCGTTAAATGGGGTGAACAAAACCAGGAAAGTTTTTTGTACCATAATATCCAATAATTTTCAATATTAAATCTACTATTTTATGTGTTTTTTTTAAGCAACAACATTTTTTATAGTGGAAACTCTTGACGTAAAGTTAGGCAAAGGTAAAAAAATACAATCGTTTGAATGTCATCGGTCGAGCTAAGTTAATTTGTGCTTCAGAAAACTTGCTAATTCTTTATATGATAAACGTTGTATTCAATGATGAAAGCTTGGTTTTATTATTCTGTGATTTATTGATATCGATGAAAATATTTTTATGTGTACAAATTTTTGAGGTGAATAGAGACGCGATAGAGGGGAATAAACACGCCATATGGGGGGGGGGGGAATATGGGGACAATAGAAACGTATAAAAAAAATATAGTAAGGGGTTGATAAAAACAAAAATGTTTGTATAGAAATGAGTAAGGGTTGTCACAATCCTAAGTTCTGTTACTAAAGTATTTTTAACATAAATTTACACAAAAAGTCCCGACTAGTTAAGTTTATAGTGTGTACTATAACTATTCAAAATTCAAATATAAAATATTCAAAATTTATAAGTTAAATAATATTCTCATATTATTTAACTTATAAATTTTGAAATTAATGTTATAGACTGGATTTTCAAAATATATGTAATATTAACGTGATTTAAATATCATTTTATGTGTTTGTTGCACAGATATATTCGCCGTCTTTACTTAATTACAGATAAACAATATCTAACATGCCGCGCATTTACAAAGCTGATCCAAGCGTCAAAATGTATAATAAATATAATGTAAACCTTATAGCGGAAGCAGTAGAGGCGTATAGATCTGGCAATAAATCTCTAAAATTCATAGCTGACAAATTTAAAATAGACAAGTCTGTATAATATATATTATTATATTGTATTATATATATAGCTCGCTACATGAACTATGAAAAGGCACGGATGTCAGACTGTCTTGTCGGAGGAAACCAAAAATATATAAATATGTGCTGACTGGGGTTACCCATTGAACTCTTTGGACTTGCGATTGCTTGTTAAGTATTATCTTGATAAAGTAGGTAAAATAACTAAACCATTATAAAATTGTATCTATAGATAAACAACTGAATGTTTGGCAAACTACCGCGTGATTCCAAAGGTTTTTTCCTGTCACGAGTGATACAACAAATTACCACCAGCAGTGTTCCAATTATGATATTAAAGTATTCAAGAGAAGAGCGTGTGTTAACAGAAGGCCAGCAACGCCTTACCACACTTATCACCAGGGCGACCTGCATGCTGTTATAAAGTCGGACCTCATTATTTGAGTAGTTTGCGGTAGCGATTCTCGCTTCATAACTATTTTAAATATTTAGTACGTACACTAAAAAGTAATGCTTTACTTCTTTTTTGAACCAATAAATAAATAAAAAACTTCGAAACGGTAAATACTATACAGAAAAATTATCATTAGTTTTGTCAAGTCCATCGTTGAATAATAACTAACTAGTCTTTGTTAAAAATGGCACAAATGTATTATTTGCAAGCACTAAAAACTTGGTAAGAATCGGTTTTATGATTTGACGTCGTGTGCTCATATCTTTCAAAGGACTATTAATGTGAACTTTTTCTTAGCGGAAAGCATTATTAGCTCAGTGTACTAGAAATTCAGTAATATCCAAAATATTGCCTTTATTACAAATATCTGCGACATGAGACAAGGAATCAACAACATAAAGTAACATTACCCATGTTAATTTGTTCCGAAATGTAAAATTAATATTAGGTAAAAGGGATATAAAAGAAAATCAATATATAAAAGAAATAAAAGTCTAAATCAAAAGAAATGACCTTTTATTTTGTTATAACAGTCATTAAGCTTCAGCCTGAGCTTGAAGCTTTTTGATGTAGGATTCTTTCTTTTGTTTGATTCTGTTCTTCCTCTCTGCAAGAGTGAGCTTACGTTTGTTCCAGCGCTTCTGTTTAGCAATCTCCTTCTTGGGATCTTTCTTCTTGTGAGATGGATCAGTGCGAATATTCTCATGTGCTTTTTTGTAAATGGTCTCAATCTGTAATAATATTATCTTATATCACACCTTTCTTATAACACAATACACAAGAGCTACTTTTAGAATTGATGAATGTTATCATGTTCTGCTTACAATTGTGTTGTCAAAACTCAGTGCAGTATCAAAACCAAAAGTAATATTTAAACAAGTAAATGGACATAATAAATCAATATGACTCTGATTCTGCACTTGTTGCAAAAGTTGAATATTCTTCTGTTTGTATATGAGGTTATTTGGCTTTCTTAATAACTCAATTTTGGCTGCCTCTGTTAACCTCATCTGCATGTAGTGCATTTTGCTGATCCATAGGCAAGATTTCAATAGATGGCTGATAACCATATAAAAATATTAAATTTAAAATTTGATATCAATTTTCAGTAGAAGAGCAGAGCAGAGCAGCTCAAGTTACCAGTGCTTTGTATGGTTTTGTATTATCATAAAATTGGCCCACATGGTCACCGAAATTCTATTAGTGTGGGAGAGGCCAACATTCAGCCACTGGACAGCTTTAATTGGCTTTAATGCTGAAGATAGTAATGCAGTATATAGTGCAATTATAAACATCAATAATTTGAGTGCATTGAAATAAATATTGATGACGAAAGGAACATTGCTATGGCAGTAAAACAGATTTAAAAATAATGACCCTTACTGGTGAAAAAGTCAAAGTTTACAATTATCTCTTGTCTTAATTGTAATTTTGTTAAAATTTAACTAAAAATAATTTTTTAATATATATATAAAAATTGTTTATCTCCCAAGCAAATTCTTTATGATTATAAATTTTAAAAAGATTCTGTGATAGCATTGTCTCACGCATATGCTATCACAGAATTTTTTTTACAAAAGCTACTAATTAATAAAAAAAGTAGGCAACTAATGTTGCAATTACAAATATTACATTTAATTTAATAAATTAAATGTAGTAAATACAGATTCATTGCTTGAATTATTTTGTCCAACTTCGGACACTGCACTTGTGAAGTACTAAGGGCAGTAATTTGATTGGACGTAATATTTTATATAATTTATTAGTTACTTCTTCCAAAATACTACTTGATGAACCTATATAAAGGTATATAGTAGTTACACAACTAACATTAGAATATTTTAAAATAATAAATTATAAAGTACAATTCTCACACTAGGTTATTATAATGAATTATCTAACTCTAATTATAATTAGTACACATTGAGTGCATTAATATTTTTTCTCCTATATACAATAGTGTACATTCTTTTAATTAAATTGAAGTACTTACAGCATCAGCGCTTACACCCAATTTAATGTACTTTCCAAATTGTCTTTTAAATGAATCTTCATCTTCCTGTTCCAAATTACGCATATATTCAGCAACATGTAAGCCAAAAATATGTGCCCTACAAAAAATAAATTCCTTATAGCATATCTTTATAAATGGTGTTATGGAATATTGTATATCATTTTAATATTTACAGTTTATACATTTGCTATGAACACAATTAAATTTAGCTGGAAATTTTGACTTATAACATTTCACTATTAAAAATGATACATTTCTAAATAGAAAACTTATACATATAATGTAAGCTAGGTTGGTTTCAAGACAAAATTTAAGTCTTATCACAACCAAAAAACCTTGCAATTTATTTTGCTCCAATTGGGCTGTTCGATAAACAGATAATCTAGTTTTCGACGGATGAAAGGAGCATGACATGTAATAAAAATATTTTCCATAAAATACCTGTGAACTTCAGCATTAAACTTCTTGGATTCTGCGTCATAACCAGGGAACCTTTTAATAGAGTGTGGGACATTAAGACCTCCATCTACTGCACCTTTCATGGCACCAAATACACGGGCACCTGTTGTTGTGCGTGCAAGTCCTACGTCTAAGTAACATCTGAAAATAATCTTTTAGTTTTTTAATTGTATACTTAGATATATATAATAAATAAAAGTGAAATGAAAAGATTTAAGTCAGTGAAAATAAGTCAGTCATTAAGTAATTACATTTAACATTTGGAAAAATTAAGTTATGCTGTCACATGCTTAATATTGCATAATGCCATCCAAGTGAACTTAAAAACAACTAGTTTGGTCTTATCATAACAAAAATATGAAATATACACTGTAAGTAGGATTATTTCAGTGCATATTTTTGTTACATAATAAATTTTATATGTAAATGATTGTAAAAAATAATGTACCTGAAAGCTCCTGGTCCATTATCTACAGGTTCAACATTATATTCATCACCAGTTACCTCAGTGGCACCAGTGTATAGTGTGTCCAATCCTAGCCTTTGAAGTAAGCGTCTAGCCAACAATAGACCAGTACAATATGCAGCAGCGTAATTAGTAAGGCCCACCTATAAACAGTATACATACTTAAGGTTCTTTTTCTAATATACACATTTGTTAATTTTAAATGTCTAAATTCAGTATTGAACATATTACAACACATTTAAGAGCATTTGTACGATGCTTCAGACCGCCCGTTCAAAATCATCATATTAGTTTAATGAATTTTTTTTAATTACAAAGTGGTCTAAATATAATTATTTATTATATTTTAATTCTGATTTGGTTTGTATGCATATATTATGTCCTATAACAATTAAGCAAATTATATATATTATACATATAGTTATCAAAATAATACTTGCCTGCACACCATATTGAGGAAGTTCATGCGAATATGCGGCACATACAATATGGTCTCCTTCAATGCGTGAATAAGCTACTTGGCAGGTTACATCTTTGTTAGACAGCCGTACAATTAATCGGTACTTAGGTGTATTATACTTATTTTTATCCTAAAAAAATTTAAATTATAATTAACAACTTTGAAATTAGCTATTTTGTATGTCTGCCATGATACAACCTTTACTCTAGCACTCATCAATCATAACAGTTTCAGTTCGCAATTAAAAGTGCTAATTCAATGAGCTGTTAATGCTTTGGTTGTCTATGAAGGTTTCTACGCCTCAAATAAAATTGATCTGAGACACTCTGAGCATAGCTCTCCTCATGGGAGACCCTTTATTTTTGTATAAGGTACATAATATAAAATAAACAACCTATATAATAGACAAAGACAAACAAACCTGCACAATGAGGCGTTTACGGGCATAGTAGTCAGTTTTTCCTTCGCGGCGCCTTTTAAATTTCACTTGATATCTTTTAAAGTACTGCTTGTTCTTGACTACTTTCACAAACCCCTGTAAGAATTATTTGGAATAAAATCATGATACTGGATGTTTTTAATTAATTTTTTAAAAATAATGGTCAGGGACACTTTAAAATCATTAATGCTGCAGTCGAGTACAAAACATTGGTGTTATACGCATAGAACATGGTATTCCACATTTAGTTTTGTATCTTCTGCAACGTCAGATGACGCGCATGTGCCAGTATATCATCATTAAATTTGCTGAAGTTTAAAAATTATAAAAAAGAAGCCTTATATTACATATAAGAACATTAATGATAAATATGGAATTTATCGTTGTCACGTTGACGTTAAACAAATTGCGTTAACTAACCTAAGTGAAATCGTCGAATACCTAAATAATCTAATTACAAACTTGTAAAATTATTTCTAAATATTATTATGACACAAACTAAAAATACATTTGTAAGATTATTTATAAAATTAATTTGCTCACCATCCTTTTAAACTACAAAAACGTTCCGAAACTTCGGCATCCACCTAGCAGGAAGCCGAAAAGAACTTATTTTTTAACGTTGCCATATTTATTCGATTACCCCAATTTTATTTACATTTTCCCCAAAAAAATAAATCAATCAAAAATATTTTTAGATTTTGTTTTAAAGTAGAATTACTTTCTTGTTTCCAAATATATTTTAAGCATCCATTTCAATTTCTTGATAAACGAAAAATATATTTGACTAGTTAATATACCATTAGAAAAACCTGAAGCGGAAACAACTTTATAACGGCTAGGTAACACTAACTACAAAGCTTTATTTATAATTAGACAACCTTTTCAAATGTGTAGAGGTTTCCCTCTCCTACTGAATACAAGAATTAAATGTGTCTTACAATGACCGCCTCAACCAGTTTTATGTAGCCATTCTCCTCATCTTCCCTAAATTCCTAATGCTCGTTGACCAATAATACAGGTCAATCATTGTCTTACCGATAGGTTTCCTCTTTTAGTCAACAATCAACAAAAACAGTTATGGTTGCTCACCATCCGATAACGTCATGGTAAACAATGATTTTGAGTTGATACATACATTTTAATTAGTGGGAGTTGAAGAAATCAGAATATGAGTTATGGTAATGAAAAAGTTTATTGTAATAAAAAGGCTTGCAAACGATACTACTGATTTCCAATATCATTATAAAATTATGATTACTTTATATATTTTGTACGTCAAGCAAAGAAATGTATTTTATACGTCATCGCGACATGGCGGTAAGGATTCAAATATATTTCTTTGCCCAAGTATTAGGCTTACCAATATACGTTATATAAATAATATACTTGATATAGAATCAGTTCTAAGGGAACTACAATAGTGTAGATCCATAGTATTCTACGTTATTAAAGAAAAAATCCACTCCACCAATCTGTCTTAGTCAAGCATGGTAAGTTAATATTTAATTTTCCAAAAATGGCGACGACTGCACCCAGCAGTGAAATATATATGGGTTAGGAAACAAAATGGCAACAATATTATTGTTTAAGTTTACATTTCCCACTATATTATGTAACATATAGTGTTGTTATTATTTATTATCACTAAACTTTTGAATACAATCGGAACTGAAATATCAAATATTATTGTTACTAGCTGGAATTCAGGGATTGGATAATGAAATCGGCCACGAATTTCACTTCTCTTCACTTTAAATGTCACTTCTCTTTTTCCACTTCTTCTCTTCTAATATTTTCTTCCGATCTTCCTCTATATTAAACTTTAAAACTTCCTTCGACGCACCGTCGTACCTTTATATACATAAAACGATAAATTTCTAGCATTCCCAAAATTCGAAAATATTTCGGCAATGTGTAGTCTTTTCTAGACATTGTCCTGTCTCTTTTCCGCGTATAGCTATTTTCTATTAACTATTCTTGTCACGCATTGACGGACAGACGTCTTGTCAATTTCTTTTGAAAAATTGTAATGGCTTGCTTGGCCAGGATTTTAAGATTTCAAAATGAGGTTTTAATCTTTTCATTAAAAAAAAAAATACTTTTCATGTGTGTTACGCAACATGATTATATAGGTAATTTTTTTTCTTTACTAGTGTAGCTGCTTACTACAGAATATACACTTCAAGAACCCAATGTAAGAGGTAGTATCTTAACTGTGAAGTGATGCAACAGGAGTCTGGTTTAATACTCTTTTACTATACCAAGTGGACCTATTATATATACAACTGATGAATGGCGGGAGAAGAGTGCGGGGTGCGGGAAACGCGGTTGTGCCTGCACGTGTGCAGCAACAAAGCGCGTTCCACGAATGCGGAGAATCAAAGCGCATTCCGCAAGTGCGTAGTAATAAAGCTTGTTCCGCGAATTTGTTCTTGAAGTGTATATTCTGTAGTAAGCAGCTACACTAGTTTTAAAATAATTTTAAAACAATTCTTCCAGTGTTAAGTATCTATCATATTATCTGTTTAGCGGAGAGAAATTTTTAAAGAAAAAATATGTCTAATATAACTTCTAAAGAAAAAAAGATGGATTAATAATAAAAGAGATTATAATCTAAACTGCATCGACGATACCAATGATTTATATAATCATAGTTGGTACTGTAGCTATAAATAAATAACATCACTATATACTTAATCCTATTGTTTAAAAACGAGCACTTATACGTATTCCATTCACCAGTATCGACAACAAAGTTGTCTCGTCCATTACAGCACAGAGCATGTAATCATTTTGTTTTTACCTTTTAATCTATGATTCGTTATGGCTTCCTCCTATTCATATCCTGAATTATTTTTGGCGGGTTTTATATTTACCTTGCCCTTTTTATACGAAAAAAGCAATGTTTTTCGATATTATTTAAAGTTTTTTCTTTATTATAGTTATGTATTAATTACTTGTACTGTTTTACTACCGGTAGTGTTTTTTTATCCCCGTGATGTTACGAATCTGATGTAAGTTATTGATTATTTTTTTGCTAATATTCATTTCTAAAGGGATTTAATATAATTGAATTGATTTTTTCTAGTATCGCTTCCCGTTTTTGTCGGTATGCTTCACACATCGTCGGTATTGAATGGGAATTACGCGGATTAGAGTATTGGGATAATGATCAATGCTGTATTGTGATTTCAAATCATCAGAGTTCTTTGGATATTTTAGGTACAGTATACTTCTTGTCCTCTTGGTAATTTTAAAATTGCTACATAAAAATGTTTTTAATAGGTATGTTTGAGATGTGGCCAAGAATGAAACGATGCACAGTGGTAGCAAAGAGACCTCTGATGTTTGCTGGGGCATTTGGTTTTGGAGCCTGGCTCTCTGGTCTCGTTTTTATTGATCGTCTTAAAACAGATAAAGCTCGTCAGCTTATGAGAGATGCTACTGACAGAGTTATACATGAGAAGGTAAATTATATTTGATTATCCCATATATAAACTTACTGCTGACTTAATTCTATTTTTAAATGTATTTAATATCTTTTAGACCAAACTATGGATATTTCCTGAGGGTGCACGGTATAATAAAGGCACTATTCAACCGTTTAAGAAAGGGGCTTTTTACTTAGCCATTGATGCTCAGATTCCCATAATGCCAGTTGTTTTTAGTCAATATTATTTTTTAGACAGTGAGACTAAAACATTTGAACCAGGTATGTATTCATAACCAGGTGTTTGTTAGTATCCTGATATGTAACAAAAAATGCAGATTGATATATTGAACACATTATTTTTAAATTATACACTTTAGTTTTTAAAAATTGAGATAGAAAATAATAATTCTATAACTTAATATATTAGTTAACATATATAAATAGTAATTTAGAATCACATATTTATTCATCTATTACAATAATATTTTATTTTTAAGGGAAAGTTGTCATTACTACCTTACCTCCTATTCCCACAAAAGGTATGACACGCAATGACTTGGATGCATTGTCTGAAATGGCACGACAACAAATGATTGAAGTTTTTACTGAAAGTTCTAAAGATTTAGTCATGCAAAGGAAAATTGCTCTATAATTTGTGATTAATCTGTTTAAATTTGTACAGTTTAACAGATTTAGTGTATTTTATTTAAAAATATTTTTTGAAACTTTGAATGATATTAATGGTCATAAGTACGATATCAAAGATGCCAGTAAGAAAATTTTGTTACTATGTTATTTTAACAGCTAGTCAAACGTGTTTATTTTTAAGATGTTACAGGTTTCCAATCTTGTGTAGTCTGTCCCATGACTTACTTAGTACTTTAACCAAATGCATCAAGAACAAAATTTGGTTATATCCTTTCAATATCTAGTCTAAAGTTTTAAAGTATGTTATATATAGGTTTACTTTCACTAATCATTATATTATTTGTAATTTTTGTTATCAGCTGTCAAACAATCACATATATGGCTGTCTAATTTTTTTTAAAGAAGTTTAACAATGTTTTGATATTACTAGAATTCTTGTTAACCATTACTAAGGTTCATTTTTTTAAGTTTTCTTGTTTTTTATTTTCCTAGAAGAAGCTTCAAAGAAAATATAAAAAAAGAATCCCAAGATTGTAAATGTAGTGCAACCCTTGCAAATAGGTCTGTTGCTGGTTTTAAAATAATCAATTAAAAATAACTTTAAGTTTCATGGAACCAAATATATTGAAAAGAAATTTAGCTATATTAATGTCTAATTAACATTATTCTCATTTTAAAGGTGAAATGATAAGTTTATAATAATTTGTTATTACTTTATTTGGATCCTGTTAAGCGAATATGAGCCAAATGACTGATTTATAATTTCAATATATTTGAAATAAAAGGTTTGGCTTAGTTTCTTCCTATACCTAAAACTTTTAAAGTGTTTTTATTTGTCAATTTGAAGAAATCTTGTCAAAGATGGGGTATTTATATATTTCAATATAAATAAATAATTCAATAGCATAAAATAATTAAAAAAGACTAGTTTGTTTTGACAATAATGATTTTTAATGCAAAGATTTTATGTTTTGCCAAAATGAGCCAAACTTCATATTTTTTAACTTGATAATATTTCCTATAAATACTTATAAATAGTAATAATAATTAAACAAACATTGTTAAATAAATAGAAAAACTGAAAACAAATAGAAAAGTAATGGTCTTATGTAAATTCAAATTCAAATAGATAGAGAAATATGTTTATAAAATATTCTCAAAATTAATGAACCAAATCGCTTGAAATGTTTTGTTAAATATATTCTTGTTGTCAAAATAAAAAGATAGAGCACTAAAGATACGTTTGAGAAGTTTTGTCATTATAGTTGTTTGCCTAGTTTTTTTAACTCATAGGGTCTAAGTTTGTATGTTAATTTTGGTAAAACAAATCCTATCATGCCTCATATATTTCACTGTCTATTCCTTAATTATCTCTTTCATTTTGACAAATTGAATCTTTGGTATGTTAAAATAGAGCTTATTTTGTGGTGTTTGTCATCAAAAACTCTTTTTTGGTCTGACCGTCATATAGCTCGCTTTCGTTTAACTGGGCCCATTTATAATCATTATCAGCTATTAAACAATCATATATGGTCCCTGCCTAAATAACTCTCAGTTCTTCTATACCAAATGCTTTGAGATGGATGTTGTTTATATCATATCAAAGTCTAGTCAAAAGTATTCTTAATTTTAAGTTACCTAGGTTTAGTTGTAGTTGTTTTATTTTCTTCTGTATAAGACCATTTCTAACTAACCGATTCTTCTCCAAATATGTAGGGCTAGATCTCATCTTGGTGGCCCTAGGGTAACAACTTGCCCCTCCCTTGCTGTAGACATGTATCTTGTATCATTTCAGCAACACACTTGCATAGGTGAATATTAAAATTTAGTAATATGGTAGTATAATGCAAACTTGGCAATTTTTTTCCATTTTTTTTATGAAGAGATTGCAAACGAGCAAGTGGGTTTCATGAAAGTACGTAATTACTGTCAAGGGTTCTACCATGGACAAATAGACGGGTGCGGGTGGTTCCTATTGCCTACATAATCATAATAGTTATTCTATCAAATGTTTGTTGCAAATACATCTAATCTATATCTATTCGTATAAGACCAATGTAAGATTATGTGAAATAAAACTTATCACGAATGCAAAATGTGTTTTATTTAATTTACTCACCATCGTCATTAGCTTGCGGGACAATGGTCTAACCTGTGGTCTTGAATCAACAGTAGTAGGGGTATGTCGGTATAATAGTTGTGCTGCTCTTTACAATACACGGGTGTGCTGTACAAGATAGACATTTTCTCAAAGAAGGCATTCTGTCTCTTTTGTGCCTTTTAATATAACCAATTATAATTAAACGAAAAAAGCGATAAACCAACCGACCAAGCCGCTTGTCACTCGATCGGCGTGCATCCATTGCTTTCGGCAACGACGTACGGCGGCGTTGACACGAAAGAAAAGTTATGACACGATCGAACTAATCTCACCACTGAAATTGAGCTTCGTTGCAAGACCTGTGTATAGACCTTCGTTGCTAGATCACAGAGAAGGCGCGTCACCAAGCCCATACTTTTCATCCCGAACTCCGTTTTATCATTCTTCTCCAACGGTTGTATCTCTGACAAACGTTACTAGCTCATTGTCGTTTTAGCTTACTAATCCAAAGAACTTCATTCCCAATAATACCAAAATTTTAAGCAACTATAAAGTTATCGAAGCGACTAAGTGGAACAGACGGACTGTCAGCGTCTACATTTTAGTACTATAAAGTACAAACAGGATACGTTGGGTGACAAAAAGACGAAGCTTCTTATGTGCTACGCAACTGCATCCTATCGGCTTCTTATTCTAGGTTGTCTCCACCTAAGCCCACAATTACCTTGTCATTTAATTTACTATTGGGAGTA
Source organism: Baronia brevicornis (assembly GCA_031353405.1). Lineage (NCBI taxonomy): Eukaryota > Metazoa > Arthropoda > Insecta > Lepidoptera > Papilionidae > Baronia > Baronia brevicornis. The sequence goes on along the minus strand of JASFAT010001871.1, from coordinate 15,305 downwards.
CGCATATTATATAAAAATGATTTGAAAATAGAGTGAAAAGGCAACTGACACGATTAGTTACTATACACCTTGTAATTTAAAATACTTATTTTGACTCCAATAAATACATGAAGGTCTGCAATCATCAAAAGCTGGTTGCATTATGTATTTATATGCCAAATTTACGGAATTATTGCTTATGAATATCAAACATGTAGATATCTGCAAACTAGGTAAGGTAGTTAATTTCATTGATAGAATATTTCATCATTACAATAGTGCCTTATGAATAAATGCTTAATCAAAATTATATTACTCGTCCAGGATGTTTGCAATAATACTCTAAGAAAAAAATAATGACGTATGTATATAAACAATAAGCATGCCACCAATCCGTCTTGAACAAGCGTTGTGTCTCATACCCAATCAATGCATTCGTCTTTTGCAAAAGCTTTAAGCAATGTCTTGCACTTTACATTTTCGTTGATAACAGTAGACCCACGTCCTATAACGAGCACAAATATAAACGACTACACTTTCCTACGTAAATAAAAAAGCTGTACAGTTTCCATTATAAAGCTGTTTTCCAATATTGGAAATTGGGAAAAAAATAATTCAGAGATTTTTTGAAATTTCTTGACGTCATCGTACAAACATGGTAAGTCACAGGGTTAATTTTTCAAAGAAAAGCATTAATATTTGTCTTCATTCCTAGTATTATGGTTGTCTGTCGTTACTAAGAGGATGGGATATAATAAAACGCGAGATAACTGGAAAAATTATTTTATTTCAATAAGTGATATTCGTGCAAAACTAACGTAATTTTTTTTAAAACATTAACAATTATTTTTAAGGTAGGTATCCGTTTAAAAACTAATATTTTATTAAATAAAAACTTCCATAAATTTTTTAAATTATTACGCGGAACAGTTAAGCCGTTCTGTTGTTTACCTTATATTGTCCTCAGCATGTTGACAGAATGTTAATTATACGATACGGTTAACAGACGTTAATATAAATTAGCATTTTCATCTTTATTTAAGTGTTGAAGAATTTTATTTCAGAATGCAATGTAAAAAAAGAAAATGAATTTTTTTTTGTTCTTGTTTGTGTGCTATTGTAAAAAAGTTTTTTAAAATCATAGAAGACAATATTTCTACTAATATACAAAACGATTTATTTTAAACATGTTTGTAACACTTAACAATATTCTTAAGTTAGTAAAAATAATTTTAATCCAATTAAACCAAATTCTTTATTAATTCCAATTATCTTCCCAGCCTTCATTGTCATCACACTCTTGATCTGGAATGAAATTCAATTTACTACTTATATTTTGTGTTATATTGGACGTGGCGACACTTAAAACTTTCGGTTTTTCAATAACTGGCATCATATCTGCAAAAAAGTCAAATTCGTCACCCGTTTTCTTTGTATGATCTATCTTCTGACTCTTTATGTCCAATTCCGATATATCAATGACATTCCTTTTGGCTTCTAGTGCTGCCTTTTGCAATAAAGTAATATTTGTAAGTGAACTTTCTTCAGATTCAATATTATCAACATTTTTAATGTTTATTTCTTCAAATTGTTCATCAGAATGATTGCTAACATCTTTATTTTTAAAAACATCATGCACATATCTGGTTTGACGATTAGAGTTATCCCAATCACCCCATTCTTCGTCAGAGTCACGCTTCGTATTTAATTCAACAATGTTTTCGTCACCTGACTCTCCACCAACTGGTGAAGGCCTTTCTTTTAAGGCCATAGTCGTTTCAAATGCTATAGATGTATTATTTTCATTATAAATTTCAGAATAATTGAATTCTTGTAAAGAATTTTTTTCTGTTAATGTATCTTGTTGTTGTGCAGTTGAAGATACCTTTAAATTTAATCTAGATTTGGGTCTTCCGTCCATAAAATACTTTAATCTCTTACCACCCACTACAGTGTCTGCTCCTAATATTGGAACTAAATCACTCAGACATATTAAAGTTGATGCAACTAAATTGTCATCTACATCTTTTATCCCAAGAAGAAGCTGAAAAAAATTATCATTATCAGCTCATAGCAGTACTATAGTTGAACATAGGCCTCCCCTAGATGTGCTACCTAGCCCGACCTTCGGCTACACATATCTAGTTTCTGCCAGCCGCCTTGTGCAGATCTTTGCTTCATCTAATATTCCTACACTATCACTATCTGTTTAACACAATCTGGCCGAGGTAGACATAAATATTCCTGGATAACTTAGAAAACATTGCCATCATTCATGGTCAGTTCTGGCTCAGTATGGTAATTAACCATGATTTTAATTTTATCCAAATTCATAGTTAGACCCATATTCTCAAGGAGTCATTTAGGCTGTTCCGCATTTCTTGCTTGCTTTAACAAGATCACAATATCATCAGCCGGCCGGCCGGTGACTAGATCTGAATCACTTTTCTTCTCCATTACAAAAATTACGAGCATAGCTTTTTTCATTATTCATATATTTACTCAGCATTACTCATATATATACATAGGCTATCTAATATTTTAGACAATTTTTCGGAAGTAGACAAATAAACTTGTGGTTCTATAATTTTAAACACAGTTTTTATTTCTTTTCTTGCATGTCAAATTTTTAAAATTGTAATTTTATTTTATGCTTCTTTTTTAATTTTACTTAAACTCTTCAGCATAGAGATTGAAACTATGATTGAAGATTATAATGGATAACACAATTGGCGCAGTAGTGGCAAACATTTAAAATAACAAATAACTATGAATTACGTACCTCTGGCAAAATATGTTGAGAAAGTTCTTCGTGAGAAAATGTATGGACAAATTTCGCAAAATGCAAAAGAAGCAACATTCTAACTTGACTGTCTCTAACTCCAAACAACTGCAATAGCCTGGGTTTCACATGTTCTTTGAAAACATTTAAACTAAAAAAACCTGCAATTTCTTCATTCTGTGACCTTCCTGCAATTAATATATAATTTACTCTTAAATTAAGGTAAAAATTAAATAAATAAAAGTTCTTCTATACCATTTTTTGGCTTCAATATGAATGGGATTACATCCTTTCTTGCTGTTGGATCTAAGAGTGTTAGTCTTGATAACAATAATCCACTGAGTTGTTTCGCTACAGTTTCTTCATCATAACATTTGAGATTTGTTAAGATATTTGCAAAAAACTGGCCTTTCTCTTCTTCTTTTTTCAGAGGTAGAAAAGTCAAAAACTTATAAATACAAATAAATTCGTGATTAAAAAAATTATGCTGTAGCACATCTGATAAATTCGGCCTATGCATAAGATCATGATTTTGGAGAGAATCTCTACAATATCTTTTGAAATCATGTAAATAGGGCACATCATCTGAAACATTATCAATTATTATTTGATGAAAAGGAAATAACAAGATGTATAATATAACTGTAAAATTAAATTACCATCTTTGCAGATTTTAAAAACATCTTCAACTAAAACTGCAAAACCATATTGGTCTACTTTTGATGTAAGCTCATGGGATTCTTCATTTGGATCAATTGCTTTATCATATCTAGTAAACAAAATTATTCAAATATTTGATTTCTTGTAAGATAAATGATACCAAATATTTGGATTTACAATACCTGTGAATTCTAGCATGTCTCAAATAAGTAGAATTTAATTCAGTAAAAGCACACAAATATTGTAAACCTCCAAGTTTCCATTGGCCATCACCAGACAAATAAATTGATGAAATACTGACATTATTGTGAGACACACCAGCCTACAAACAAAAAATTATGTTTGTTATATGTCTTTCTTTTCATTTTATTCAAAACCAGATTATAAATAAAATAAATAATTAAAATAATTAATATAACTGTGTCACATGATATAGATTTAAATATATGTAATAATTAACAATATTATGTAATTAATATTTAGAATATTGACTGGAACTCCATGGCTTGAGAAAGGAAAAAATGGGAGGTCTATAGTCAATGAGAGATCCTTGACAAGAATAATTAACTAAATATGCTTTGTTAATATAAAGAATACTGTAAGGTCTCTTTTTATGTGGATTATTTTTATGCGATTTTGAAGTTGTGCGTTTTGTATTTCATCCAAAAATTTCTTGGACAAACATACATATAGGCTTGTTTAAGAAGCCCGCGTATAGACAGTCTCCAAATATTGTGGAACGCTCAAAGCTCACTCCATTTGTTCCACTGACATAAAAAGTTTATGGATGTAAAGGACAGCTAGATCTACCTTAACTTTTCACATCCTGATGTCAGTGATTCGTTTTTAGAGTGAGCTTTTGCAATAATTCCTGTTGTACATAATACTTACCATCGACAAGTCGCTATTACATCATCCTGAGTCTCGCATTGAAAGGTATAAGCTGTAATTGTTTTGAAATTAAATTTTATTTTAGCGGTGTTTTGTTCATTCATCAGAAAAGAAAGAGCTACACAGAACAAGAATGAAGTTTGTGAAAATCCTTCGCTTTTACCGCAATATATCTATTGCAGAGACAGTCTCTTCTGATGATGTAGGGGATTTAGATTATCAGATAGAGATAATGAGTAAAAAATGTAAAACTATAATACTTTTGAATAAAATAAAATGAATTAAGTTTGAATACAAGTTTATTTAAAGCTTTTATATGAATTTCTTTCAGACATTCGAAGTAATTCATTTATTTAGTAAATCATTTCAGATTATTTCGTTTAAGTTTCTGCAAACTTTTAAATCATTGTTTTGGTTTTATGCAATTTTTAGAAAATTACGGAACATATCCCTACTTTTTCAAAGCAAGTAAGGTCATTTTTAATGCGAATTTTTTATATGCCCTTTTCTATAGAATGTATCCACTACATAAAACGAGACCTTACAGTATTTTAATTGTCAAGTTTCCTTGGGCTGTATGATTATTATCATATAAAATATAATACACAGATTTATATACACATGATCATCATATCCTAAGTTATATATCTAGCAGATAATGTGAAAACATCAATTATCACAGCATTGTACAGCCATCCACTGTTGGACATTAGATTCCTCCACAAACGAGGAGTAATGCTGAAATTTTAATGCTTGGTAAGTAGATTAGTTTTTATTACTCATGTTAAATTACTGCCCATTCAAAGATATTCACTCCCATAGTATCTCATACTGAACTCATGAAAGAATTGGTACGGTGTGCTATGTTGGGAACCAAATAGTGAAGTGAGTAAACCCTCATACTAGAATATACCTTTAAATATATGTAGTCTAATAATCTAGAAAAAATTGCCTTGGTGAAATATGCAAATATAAAATACTTCTTTTTATTCAATATATTAATAAAATTTACTCTTTAAATTAAGTTATAATAAGATATACCTGATCATGAAGAAATACTAAAGCCCTTAAAATGTTATTCAAACCTATACATATTTGAAGTGGGGTTTGTGTAGCTAAAAGGTGTGATAAAGGTTGCACATATTCTGTCACCAAATGGAATGTAGATCTTTGTTGCCATGATGAAATATATCGAACTATACATGGGTGGCGGTACCTAAGAAGATTCTGTAAAGAGTAAACAGTATTATATATTAGAAAAAATCCTACATTAAAAACTGAAAACTACTAAATTACATGTATTCTTTAATCTCCTACAATAATACTCTAGAGCACATTCATCTGACTAAATACATTCTAATGTAAGTTAAACCACATTTTACCAAAATAAAAGAAAATATCTACAATGCATTATTAATTTACAATGTGGGTTAGTAATTTTTAGCATATACATGAATAAGGTTAAATATCACTCTTATTTTAATAGCAATAATAGTTGGTATTTAGTATTCTCAAAAGTTTCCCTGTGTTTTAGTTGCCATTATAAATATACAAGTGACAAAAACATACAAACATAGAAAGTCCATAAGCCATTTTAATATGTACTATTAGCTCAGAATGAACACTGCCACTGTGCTAATTGGGTCGTCGAATAATGATGAAACAAGTACAAAGTTTTATATAAAACTTTAAGGTATGCAAATTCTCTGATGGTATTTTTTAAGAATAAATTATATTATTATACGTAAAAAACTTACGTTAGAATACTTTTCCAATGGTGTAGAGGTCGTCCACAACGGGCCCAACACCACTTCGCCTTTAAAAACAGAGACTGACCCGTCTCCTTTTAGGCTAAAATAATTGCAACTGTCGTTTATTTTTGCCTGATAATGCGACCAAAAATCAGTAACTTCAGTTGCCTTTTCTTCAATTTCAAGTCCACTCAATTGTGAGTTTTCGTTGCCCATTATATGGTTAATATAACATGTTCTTAATAAAACGAGTGTTTACATTTAATTATAAAACAAGCCACCGAAACAATTCATTAAAAAACTAATTACACATCACACATGGTGGTACATTAATAAAAAGTTTACATAGCTACCAGTGATTACTTGTCTTATGTCTATGAATAATATCAATACAAAATCAATTATAAGTATATTTTTTTTGCTCTTCTATCATGTTGTTTTGTGTCATATGTCAAGCATAGCATAGATTATATACACGACCACAGCAGTATTGGCTATTTTCATTATACATATAAATAGGGACATGAAAAATATCGATATCTTATGGTATCTAGTACTTTTTTCACTATGATATTTCGTGCACTCGATACTTAGCATTAGATATTTGTTCTTACTGGATGTTTTTTAATCAGTATCATATCGAATCATAGCTTTTTAAAGACATGACTGTATTCTTATTTTATAATAATCGACAAACTTACAGTTAACTACGAAATATTAAGTACACAATATAAAAATAAGGTCACCCAGACCTTTTCACTTATTAATAAAATATGAGTGGCGTATACTGTTATTATACTGTACTTCTTAGCCATATGATCCGATTTCAGTAAGGATTGGTTTCCGTCTCAATTTTTTCTTCTTTGCTAAGTCTTAAGACTAGCACATAATATAGATTTACTGTTCCATAAATTTCTATAACGATACCGCATTGATGTTTTTTAACAATGGCTCGTCCCTTATGACAGATAAAATTAATGCTGCCACCGTTCATCTTTGAATTGAATGGAAAATGGCATCGTCTATTATATTAAAAAATGCTTTATTTACAAACCCAAAAATTATTGGAAAAGTGACTAAAATAATTTGCAATGCTACTCGAAACCGTAACTTATTCCTTTTTATCATATATTATACAAAATGAACTTTCTTAAATGGTTAATGTTATGATTGTTACGTCATATTGAATTTTCAGATTGGAATTATCAATACAAACCTGGTCCTTATCCGAGGACTCCAGAAGAACGTGCTGCAGCAGCCAAAAAGTATGGTTTAACGATTGAGGAATACCAACCCTATCCTGAAGAGATGTGTTATGGTGATTATCCCAAATTGCCTGATATTGGTGCAGATTCCAAAGATCCCTACTATCCGTATGACTACCCAGACCTAAAAAGAAATTTTAATGAACTAGTAAGTATTTAAAATTATATGAAATGATTATGGTACAGGTATTGTACTAAGTTGATATTAAAATTGTACTCATTTATTTGTACTGTTTGACTGCTAGGAAGGCTGGGCTTTTTGGAGGAGGCTTATGTCCAGCAGGGGATAGCCGCGAGTTGTTGATGATAATGATAATTCTCGGTTCATTTAGTTTTTCTGTTTGTTTGCATAATGATTTTTTAGCTTTAAAAATAAAATAGTAATAAAAAAAATGCACGTATCACATTGTAAGCTTATATCGAAGTGTTATCATGTAAGAAGTACTTAAGTAATATTCTCTTGTAAATCTAATATATTTTTGATAAAAAGAGAGATAAAATAAATCACTTTGTTTTAACAGAATACTGACTTCAACAGGTTAATAAGTTGAGATCTGGTCTGAAATGGATTTATTTCTTTCATATTCTAAAATTAATGATCTTATGTTTACGATTATTATTGAATTTAAGATTCAAATCATAAATGAATAATTTATTGTTGCAATAATCAAGTTTTGCAGTGTAGATTTTCATAGTAAAAATATATTTTTTTACAGAATGATGGCTAGTAATATTTTTAACATGATAATCTTACTAGACTCTCCATGCAAGCAAACAATAATTGTATTAGGAAAATACAGTTCACATCAAAAGTAGGTAGAATCAAACTAAATTACAGATGACACTGGTTCATTCTCACAACCAACTTCTTCAAACTAACCAATAATCTTTTATGTAAAGTACCATCAAACATGTCTTGATTTCTGCTCTCCAGTACAATATTTTTGGATTCATCTTTAATGTGGCATATATGATATATATGATGCCTCCAATGCCATTTTATATTCTTAAGTTCAACTCCTAGCAGCATATAAACACAAAATATTTAAGTAAATTTAATTACTTTATATTTTTTTAGCTACATGCAAAAGCTGAAATAATTGGTGAAGATCGGTACGACATCAGCATGAGGCCCAGGTTCCCTGTCTGGTATCAATGTTTATGGTTCTTCGGTGTTATTGGAGGGTCATTTGTTCTTTACTTTTATTTGGAAGACTACAAGATTGGAAGACCAGTTACAGCAAAGCAATGGCCCAAAGAAGGACCCCATTACATGTTTTGTGCAAAGTAGGAAATAAATACTGTTGCAATTGGATGTATTCTTATACAATTAAACTTTCAATTAAAATCATAGGAAGAAATTGATTTAGTTTGTTGAAATTCAGGATTATTTAATTATATAGGTATTGTGTATATTGTTGGTTTTTTTTCTATTTCATACAGTGAATATTCCACTTCGGAAATATAAAACTATACTTTGATAAAAAGTTAAGTAGCAATAAACCAATCTAATATTTGATTTTGCTGTATTTAACTGAGTGTCTATTAAGACATTTATCTACCATATTATTCTAGTCAACTCTACTATTTGTAAATAGAGTAATATTTCAGGTACCTATATAATTTTCTGATATTATAATGAGAACATTTCCTGAGTAGTTTTAAGAGTGCTTAATTGAAATTTATTTGTGCAAAAAATGAACAATTAAATAAATTATGCTGTGGAATACCACTTTCTCCTAAATTTTAATTATCACTTTAGAAAACTAAAACGAAACTTATTTGCACTTATATTTATTTATATATACTCGTAAAATATTCATCTTCTAAGTCATATAGATCAGCAGCTATATCATCTCTAAGTGACATTAATTTTTGATCACATTCTTGCTGTTTAGTTCGAAAAAGTTTTGAATTCTGGGTAATAGCTTCATTTACTGAAGGAAAATCATTCAGTATTAAATACTGCTTTATATCAGATACCAATTTCATTAATGATTCTCCAGCTCTCACTGAAACAAATGTAAAACAAAATAGAATGAATAAATACACTGAATGGAAATAAACAAGTAATTCACAGACATATAGATAAAATATGCCATTGCAATGAAATACAAAAGCTTAAAGCAATACATGAAAGTGTCTGTACTATGCTTCAGATAGTTACAGAGGGGGTTTTTAACTATGGCTCTGGTTAACAACTAATTATACAATGCAGACAATTAGAATGCTGTTTAGCGAAAACCAAGATTAAGCAAACATGTTTTTGTTTAAGGATCTTAGCAGGTAAAATTCTGTCTGTTCACTTAATAATGGATTTCTGCAAAGTAATACCCGACTCCATTAATCTTAGTAAATATGTTGCTTTTACTGTTTATAACTTTTGTCTAAATTCAACATCTACTTTAAGTCTATTGTTAACATAACTTCACTGTAATGCACATAATGGATAAAGAAATTTAATTTAATGCAAATTTTTGGCAATAAAAATAATAGAAATTAGATTAATACAATTCACACATAGAAAATAGGCATAAAATTGATATTTAATAACAATGTTATCTTTGTTTTGTAATAAATAAATGCAGAGTCCAGTGCCAAATTTTTAAACATACAAAACAAAGATAACATTGTTATTAAATATCAATTTTATGCCTATTTTCTATGTGTGAATTGTATTAATCTAATTTCTATTATTTTTATTGCCAAAAATTTGCATTAAATTAAATTTCTTTATCCATTATGTGCATTACAGTGAAGTTATGTTAACAATAGACTTAAAGTAGATGTTGAATTTAGACAAAAGTTATAAACAGTAAAAGCAACATATTTACTAAGATTAATGGAGTCGGGTATTACTTTGCAGAAATCCATTATTAAGTGAACAGACAGAATTTTACCTGCTAAGATCCTTAAACAAAAACATGTTTGCTTAATCTTGGTTTTCGCTAAACAGCATTCTAATTGTCTGCATTGTATAATTAGTTGTTAACCAGAGCCATAGTTAAAAACCCCCTCTGTAACTATCTGAAGCATAGTACAGACACTTTCATGTATTGCTTTAAGCTTTTGTATTTCATTGCAATGGCATATTTTATCTATATGTCTGTGAATTACTTGTTTATTTCCATTCAGTGTATTTATTCATTCTATTTTGTTTTACATTTGTTTCAGTGAGAGCTGGAGAATCATTAATGAAATTGGTATCTGATATAAAGCAGTATTTAATACTGAATGATTTTCCTTCAGTAAATGAAGCTATTACCCAGAATTCAAAACTTTTTCGAACTAAACAGCAAGAATGTGATCAAAAATTAATGTCACTTAGAGATGATATAGCTGCTGATCTATATGACTTAGAAGATGAATATTTTACGAGTATATATAAATAAATATAAGTGCAAATAAGTTTCGTTTTAGTTTTCTAAAGTGATAATTAAAATTTAGGAGAAAGTGGTATTCCACAGCATAATTTATTTAATTGTTCATTTTTTGCACAAATAAATTTCAATTAAGCACTCTTAAAACTACTCAGGAAATGTTCTCATTATAATATCAGAAAATTATATAGGTACCTGAAATATTACTCTATTTACAAATAGTAGAGTTGACTAGAATAATATGGTAGATAAATGTCTTAATAGACACTCAGTTAAATACAGCAAAATCAAATATTAGATTGGTTTATTGCTACTTAACTTTTTATCAAAGTATAGTTTTATATTTCCGAAGTGGAATATTCACTGTATGAAATAGAAAAAAAACCAACAATATACACAATACCTATATAATTAAATAATCCTGAATTTCAACAAACTAAATCAATTTCTTCCTATGATTTTAATTGAAAGTTTAATTGTATAAGAATACATCCAATTGCAACAGTATTTATTTCCTACTTTGCACAAAACATGTAATGGGGTCCTTCTTTGGGCCATTGCTTTGCTGTAACTGGTCTTCCAATCTTGTAGTCTTCCAAATAAAAGTAAAGAACAAATGACCCTCCAATAACACCGAAGAACCATAAACATTGATACCAGACAGGGAACCTGGGCCTCATGCTGATGTCGTACCGATCTTCACCAATTATTTCAGCTTTTGCATGTAGCTAAAAAAATATAAAGTAATTAAATTTACTTAAATATTTTGTGTTTATATGCTGCTAGGAGTTGAACTTAAGAATATAAAATGGCATTGGAGGCATCATATATATCATATATGCCACATTAAAGATGAATCCAAAAATATTGTACTGGAGAGCAGAAATCAAGACATGTTTGATGGTACTTTACATAAAAGATTATTGGTTAGTTTGAAGAAGTTGGTTGTGAGAATGAACCAGTGTCATCTGTAATTTAGTTTGATTCTACCTACTTTTGATGTGAACTGTATTTTCCTAATACAATTATTGTTTGCTTGCATGGAGAGTCTAGTAAGATTATCATGTTAAAAATATTACTAGCCATCATTCTGTAAAAAAATATATTTTTACTATGAAAATCTACACTGCAAAACTTGATTATTGCAACAATAAATTATTCATTTATGATTTGAATCTTAAATTCAATAATAATCGTAAACATAAGATCATTAATTTTAGAATATGAAAGAAATAAATCCATTTCAGACCAGATCTCAACTTATTAACCTGTTGAAGTCAGTATTCTGTTAAAACAAAGTGATTTATTTTATCTCTCTTTTTATCAAAAATATATTAGATTTACAAGAGAATATTACTTAAGTACTTCTTACATGATAACACTTCGATATAAGCTTACAATGTGATACGTGCATTTTTTTTATTACTATTTTATTTTTAAAGCTAAAAAATCATTATGCAAACAAACAGAAAAACTAAATGAACCGAGAATTATCATTATCATCAACAACTCGCGGCTATCCCCTGCTGGACATAAGCCTCCTCCAAAAAGCCCAGCCTTCCTAGCAGTCAAACAGTACAAATAAATGAGTACAATTTTAATATCAACTTAGTACAATACCTGTACCATAATCATTTCATATAATTTTAAATACTTACTAGTTCATTAAAATTTCTTTTTAGGTCTGGGTAGTCATACGGATAGTAGGGATCTTTGGAATCTGCACCAATATCAGGCAATTTGGGATAATCACCATAACACATCTCTTCAGGATAGGGTTGGTATTCCTCAATCGTTAAACCATACTTTTTGGCTGCTGCAGCACGTTCTTCTGGAGTCCTCGGATAAGGACCAGGTTTGTATTGATAATTCCAATCTGAAAATTCAATATGACGTAACAATCATAACATTAACCATTTAAGAAAGTTCATTTTGTATAATATATGATAAAAAGGAATAAGTTACGGTTTCGAGTAGCATTGCAAATTATTTTAGTCACTTTTCCAATAATTTTTGGGTTTGTAAATAAAGCATTTTTTAATATAATAGACGATGCCATTTTCCATTCAATTCAAAGATGAACGGTGGCAGCATTAATTTTATCTGTCATAAGGGACGAGCCATTGTTAAAAAACATCAATGCGGTATCGTTATAGAAATTTATGGAACAGTAAATCTATATTATGTGCTAGTCTTAAGACTTAGCAAAGAAGAAAAAATTGAGACGGAAACCAATCCTTACTGAAATCGGATCATATGGCTAAGAAGTACAGTATAATAACAGTATACGCCACTCATATTTTATTAATAAGTGAAAAGGTCTGGGTGACCTTATTTTTATATTGTGTACTTAATATTTCGTAGTTAACTGTAAGTTTGTCGATTATTATAAAATAAGAATACAGTCATGTCTTTAAAAAGCTATGATTCGATATGATACTGATTAAAAAACATCCAGTAAGAACAAATATCTAATGCTAAGTATCGAGTGCACGAAATATCATAGTGAAAAAAGTACTAGATACCATAAGATATCGATATTTTTCATGTCCCTATTTATATGTATAATGAAAATAGCCAATACTGCTGTGGTCGTGTATATAATCTATGCTATGCTTGACATATGACACAAAACAACATGATAGAAGAGCAAAAAAAATATACTTATAATTGATTTTGTATTGATATTATTCATAGACATAAGACAAGTAATCACTGGTAGCTATGTAAACTTTTTATTAATGTACCACCATGTGTGATGTGTAATTAGTTTTTTAATGAATTGTTTCGGTGGCTTGTTTTATAATTAAATGTAAACACTCGTTTTATTAAGAACATGTTATATTAACCATATAATGGGCAACGAAAACTCACAATTGAGTGGACTTGAAATTGAAGAAAAGGCAACTGAAGTTACTGATTTTTGGTCGCATTATCAGGCAAAAATAAACGACAGTTGCAATTATTTTAGCCTAAAAGGAGACGGGTCAGTCTCTGTTTTTAAAGGCGAAGTGGTGTTGGGCCCGTTGTGGACGACCTCTACACCATTGGAAAAGTATTCTAACGTAAGTTTTTTACGTATAATAATATAATTTATTCTTAAAAAATACCATCAGAGAATTTGCATACCTTAAAGTTTTATATAAAACTTTGTACTTGTTTCATCATTATTCGACGACCCAATTAGCACAGTGGCAGTGTTCATTCTGAGCTAATAGTACATATTAAAATGGCTTATGGACTTTCTATGTTTGTATGTTTTTGTCACTTGTATATTTATAATGGCAACTAAAACACAGGGAAACTTTTGAGAATACTAAATACCAACTATTATTGCTATTAAAATAAGAGTGATATTTAACCTTATTCATGTATATGCTAAAAATTACTAACCCACATTGTAAATTAATAATGCATTGTAGATATTTTCTTTTATTTTGGTAAAATGTGGTTTAACTTACATTAGAATGTATTTAGTCAGATGAATGTGCTCTAGAGTATTATTGTAGGAGATTAAAGAATACATGTAATTTAGTAGTTTTCAGTTTTTAATGTAGGATTTTTTCTAATATATAATACTGTTTACTCTTTACAGAATCTTCTTAGGTACCGCCACCCATGTATAGTTCGATATATTTCATCATGGCAACAAAGATCTACATTCCATTTGGTGACAGAATATGTGCAACCTTTATCACACCTTTTAGCTACACAAACCCCACTTCAAATATGTATAGGTTTGAATAACATTTTAAGGGCTTTAGTATTTCTTCATGATCAGGTATATCTTATTATAACTTAATTTAAAGAGTAAATTTTATTAATATATTGAATAAAAAGAAGTATTTTATATTTGCATATTTCACCAAGGCAATTTTTTCTAGATTATTAGACTACATATATTTAAAGGTATATTCTAGTATGAGGGTTTACTCACTTCACTATTTGGTTCCCAACATAGCACACCGTACCAATTCTTTCATGAGTTCAGTATGAGATACTATGGGAGTGAATATCTTTGAATGGGCAGTAATTTAACATGAGTAATAAAAACTAATCTACTTACCAAGCATTAAAATTTCAGCATTACTCCTCGTTTGTGGAGGAATCTAATGTCCAACAGTGGATGGCTGTACAATGCTGTGATAATTGATGTTTTCACATTATCTGCTAGATATATAACTTAGGATATGATGATCATGTGTATATAAATCTGTGTATTATATTTTATATGATAATAATCATACAGCCCAAGGAAACTTGACAATTAAAATACTGTAAGGTCTCGTTTTATGTAGTGGATACATTCTATAGAAAAGGGCATATAAAAAATTCGCATTAAAAATGACCTTACTTGCTTTGAAAAAGTAGGGATATGTTCCGTAATTTTCTAAAAATTGCATAAAACCAAAACAATGATTAAAAGTTTGCAGAAATTAAACGAAATAATCTGAATGATTTACTAAAAAAATGAATTACTTCGAATGTCTGAAAGAAATTCATATAAAAGCTTTAAATAAACTTGTATTCAAACTTAATTCATTTTATTTTATTCAAAAGTATTATAGTTTTACATTTTTTACTCATTATCTCTATC
>JASFAT010003427.1:0-14230 GCA_031353405.1 Baronia brevicornis | reverse complement strand
GATTTAACTATAACAGAAGTTAGAAAGAAAGTAGTTGATTTTTCAGTCCCTTTTATGTCTCTGGGTATAAGTATTCTGTACGTACAGGAAAAGAAAGTTGCACCAAAAATGTTTTCTTTCCTCAATCCGTACACAATTGATGTTTGGATGTACACAGCAACGGCGTATTGTGTTGTTTCAATCATACTTTTCGTTTGTTCAAGGTAAACTATGTGACTTTATATTGAGCCTGGAATTATAAGTTACCTATTATTTGTTAATCTAATAAAATTACGTTATTTTTCACTTAGTTAACTATTAAATGTTTTTATAGTACCTACAAATCAATCAATGAGCTTTGCATTTTACAAAAACAGCTGTTATTGACAAACTGACATATTTTTTTCATATCAATATATTATATTATAATAGAAATTCATCACATATGTCAGTATAATTATTTTTATTGCTCATATATAGTCCACTGCTGGGTACGAGTCAACCTGTTTTTTAAAGGAATGGGCATTAAACCTCCATACTTCTTGAAAGAAAATTAGCGGGACATCCAGCCTCATAATAATAACCCAAAGTTCAAACATATATTTATCTCGATGCGAAAATTGAATGTGTAACCATTGACTCCATAACTTGACTTGAAGAAGGGACACTTATTAATTATTCACCAAAATAATGATTTTTTGTTTTAAAAGATTTTGTCTGAACTTGATCTTAATATGTAATGATTACACTTACCAATAAAATTTCTTATCAGAATTTCACCAGCCGACTGGGAAAATCCACAACCATGCGATAAGGATCCAGAGGAGTTAGAAAACATTTGGAACTTCAAAAACTGTGCATGGCTAACGATGGGCTCCATAATGACTCAAGGATGTGACATTTTACCGAAGTATATATAGTATATGTGCTATTGCTTAAACCTGATGGAAACTAATAATATCCCACATGAACAACTAGGTTAGGTACAAAAAGGTTGATTTCCCATTCTTCTGAAAACGTCATGCAATTAAATATAAGATACATTATTCCGTCTACTAATACATAACTCTATACTTATTTTAAAATAACTACAAAATAATTTAATTTCCTGTCGACATATTTTTAACATTATTACCCCTTACAATGATGATTGTACTAAAAGCTATATTAGCTGTATTAAGCAATAAAGCGATGCTGTTTTCCTAACTAGATTCGGCTATTGCGACATCTTCTGGGAAATCGTAGAAGAGTCAACTACGCTGGATACACAATACATTAAAGTACCTTAAGCTCATACGCAAACACCCTTCCGAATACTACTTTATCGCGGGTGAAGTGCAAAGGGTTAATAAGCATCAATAATGTTACAATAAGAGACTAATCCGTAGCAATTTTGTTATGCACTATAAATGTAATAATTATAAACGTATGTTGACTGTTGACTCATATTGTCCAGGGCGATTGGAACAAGATGGGTTTGCGGTATGTGGTGGTTCTTTGCAGTGATTGTGTGTCAGACATACATAGCACAATTGTCAGCCTCGATGACATCTGCTCTCGAATTAGAACCTCTCAACAGTGTGGAGGACTTGGCGAAACAAAACAAGATTTTGTACGGAGCAGTAGACGGTGGGTCGACATTGGACTTTTTCAAGGTACGTTTCGTTCTATAAGACATTTACGAGTAACGGTATCAAAGAAAAGTTGTGTCAGACATACATCGCGCATTTGTCAGCCTCGATGACATCTGCTCTCGAATCAGAACCTCTCAACAGTATGGAGGACTTGGGGAAACAAAACAAAATTTTGTACGGAGCAGTAGACGGTGGATCGACACTAGACTTTTTCAAGGTACGTTACGGTCTAAAAAAGGTCAACGATACACAATATCAAAGAAAATAGAACACACGATCTACCACGTGCGGTTTCCAAACAATTGGAATGTATTGTCAAAGATATAATATAATATAATACAATATAATATATATATAATATATTATAATATAATAAGAGATATTGTCAAAAGACCAACATATGTATTCGTAAAATGTCGGCAACGAATATGTAACGCCTCAGCCTTGCGGATATCTATTTACATCGGTGTTCATTTACCATCAGGTAACCCTATGCTCATTTGCTTTCTCATTGCTCATGTTAGTACCAAATAATTCGTAGAAAAAAATTACAACTCCATTCAACAATGATGTCCATCAAGATTGCTCTAAGAACAAACTTGATAAAAATACCCATTACGATAGGTACATCACATTTTAATTATTTTCTTAATTTTAAATTTATTTGTCTTTTGCCATTTACTTTCGCAAGTTTATTGCAAGATAGCGTATTAAGCTAACTCATATTTAATATGTCAAAAATAATTTTCTAAAATTTATCACCAATATAACACATATTTCTTATATTAAGCGTTACGTTTTCTAATTTCAGAATTCAAAAGACAAAATGTATCGGAGAATGTATGATAATATGATTTCGAATAAAGTTGTCTTGGTAAAGACAAATGAGGAAGGAGAAAGTAGAGTTCTGAACGGTAAAGGCAAATATGCATTTTTCATGGAATCCACTACCATTGAATATAAATTAAAAAGAAATTGCAATTTAAAAAAAGTTGGGGGAGAATTAGATTCCAAGGACTACGGCATCGCCATGCCTGCTAGTAAGTTATTATTGTTTGTATTAAACATATATTCTCTGTGACTATTCAAAACATATAATCATATATTATGTGTGATTACTAAGGCTACAACTACGTCATTTTAGAAATCCCAACTATAACTGAAACTGAAAATTAGGATTTGTTACCGATACTTGTTTAGCCTCATACTTATTCTTTTTAAACTTAAGTAGGCTTATTTTAGTTTCTTAAATCGATAAATAATTGACTTGTGAATATAAAACGTGTATTTACCGACATAAGAACCTCACTTAGAACGCAACAAAAAAAATATATGTGCGATGCAAATTATTGTCTCACAGTTATTGCCGTAACAGTTGAGTAGGCGTAACGGGTTTTTTTTTTTTGAACATATTTATCGATTTACTATTCATGTAATGCATCATCATACTTAAAGATGATGATGGCTGGCATAAAATCTGCTTTGTTTTATAGTGTTATTTTAAAAACAGATTGACTTGTCCATCCAGCCATAGTTCTTAATGCTATCAGCACAACGAGACTAACATAAACATTTTTCTATATTACACTTATTTGGTACATACATATACATGAACAAACATTCCTCTTAACTCCTTAAAATATAGGACTTCAATAAATACTTACATATTCATCTTATTTTGATCTATATTTTGATAGTAGTTTTTTTAATATTTGTAACTAAGTTAAACACCTTCGTTGTAAATTTTCGTTTTGTAATTAATGAAAGGAGAGGTTGCGTCACGATTTTTATTTTATTAACAGACTTTAAACATAAAATGGAGCTTAAAACATTACACATAATGTTAAATATTAAATAAACTAATAAATATACTATCTTATATTTTGTTTGTGTAAAATATCATTAACATTTTAAAAACATGGTAGAAAATCTGGAGCACATTAATAATTCACAATTATTTCAGATTCACCATTTAGAACTGACATTAACCGAGCCATTCTAAAATTAAAAGAATCAAACACTTTAGATGAAATAAAAAAGAAATGGTGGGAAGGAAAATATGGTGCAACAAATTGCGATGTAAGTAGAATTAAACGGTTGCTAATTTTCTGTTTATGTATAAAAAACAAATGAAAATGGGCAGGGCATGTAACGAAATGTAGGGACAATAAGTAGACCTGCAAGATAACGAAATGACCTGGCCCGACAGAAAAAAGGAATATAGAAAGACAATGATGAGCAGAACACATTGTGAAACATTCCCGTAGACAAAGACCACAGATCTCCACCTATTGCGATCTTGACATACTTTGTATAAACAGCAAGAAAAAACTTTTTTGAAAGAAATTGAGAGAGGAGAGGAGGCTTTTACCCAAAAGGGACCACACAATAGGACATTACAAAAACAAATCTAACAACACCAAAAAAGCGTGGGAAATAAATCTATAATAATATTTTTTTAATATCTATTTTTATGACATGAAACTTAAAAAAAATCCAAATAATCAATATCAAAAATAAGTTTATCATCGGAGCAATAGCTGTAGTATATAATATATATAGAATAATTTATTTACTATTTGCTAATATAATATTTTCACGGGTGTAATTTTGACACTGTCAAAAGTCGCACTATATCTAGCCTCAATCTGTTGTTGATGATTATGACGTATAAGTACTTTATCGTTTTCAGAAATCCCAAGACAAAAATGACGTTGAAGGTGATTTGGAAATACAGAACTTGATGGGTCTATTCGTCGTTCTAATTGTTGGTCTATTTTTCTGTTTAATTATAACTGCTGCTGAATTTATAAATGAAGTTCGCAATATTGTCGTCCGGGAACAGGTGCGTTATTTTTGCTTAAAAGAAAACTAGTATCATTTTCACTCTCTTTTATAAAAAGTGTAGGACCTATTTAGTATACATGAAATTTTTCGATCCAGTTATCAAAGTTAAATACACATCTTTATATCCTAACTAAACTTATCATTTAATCTAATACTGTACCTTTTTCTCTGGAAATAAAATAATATTAAAACTTAAAGAAAGTTCACGATATAAAATGAGATTGAGATTGTATTACATTGAAATAAATAAATGATTTATCAAAATGTTGTATTGAAAAATAAATTTACAATTAAACTTGTTAGATAATTTGATTAGAATTCTTTCGCATTTCGTATTCTATGATTTATTAAATTATAGGTTTTTAATACATGTTCCCAAGAAGTGCTTTCACCGCATAATAAAACGTGGTTCATTCCAAAGCCTTACTTAAGTACATAAATCACATTTGTCTTATCAGGTGACACACAAAGAAGTTTTCATTAAAGAATTGAAGGCATCGCTAAACTTCTTCCAACTTCAGAAACCTGTGCTTCGAAATCCAAGCCGTGCTCCGTCAGTAGCGTCGTCAATTGGCAGTGAAAATCAATTAAAGAATTCTAAAGCACTAGAAAACTTCTTTGAATTTGAAAAAGAAGTCCAATAGTTGTTTAATTTACAAACATATATTAATAACAATATTTTATTTGCTGAAAACCTATTGTTATAGTACCTACTTTATTAGAGATTATAAAAACGGAGTTATTTTTTTATTATTATAAAAAATAAATATTTTTACACATTTTCCAATATGAAATCTGGAAATGTAAATAGTCCCAAATATTGTAAAAAAAATAATTTTATCCAAAATTAAATAACAATATTTGTAGAGATAAAGTTGGACAGAATTATGTTAAGTACAAGTATAAACAATAAATTTAGCATTGATGTTTGTTTTATTTATTTTAATCCCTAAGGATCCTTTATAACTTTATTAAATAAATATTACGTATAGGTAAATACTTAAAGTATGTAAGAATAGTATATATATATATATATATATATATATATATATATATATATATATATATATATATATATATATATATATATATATATATATATATATATATATATCTATATATATATATATATATATATATATATATATATATATATATATATATATATATATATATATATATATATATATATATATATATATATATTAGGTGTACAAATAAGTTTCCGCAGTTTTTTATAAAAAATTAGGAATTTATTGTAAAGGAAAAGTACATTACGTTTTATTCAAAGTATTTTCTATCATTTGCCACTACTTTTCCCCATCTTTCTGGCAACATTCGGATACCCCGTCGAAAAAACTCTTCATCTTTTGACGCTATCCACAAATCTACCCAATTTTTGGTGTCTTCATATGATGTGAAGCGCTGCTCAGACAGACCATGTGCCATCGACCGGAACAGGTGATAATCAGAAGGGGCTAAGTCTGGTGAATACGGCGGGTGGGGTAAAACTTCCCAGTTGAGTGTTTCCAAGTATGTTTTTACCGGCGCCGCAACATGTGGACGAGCATTATCGTGTAAAAGAATAATTTTCTCGTGTCTGGAGTAGTAATGGGCGCGTTTTTCCTTAAGTGCCCGACTCAATCTCATCAATTGTGTTCGGTAGAGAGCTCCAGTAATGGTTTCGCTTGGTTTCAGCAATTCATAATACACGACACCAAGCTGATCCCACCAAATACACAGCATGAGTTTTTTTCCATGAATATTCGGCTTAGCTGTCGATGTTGATGGTTCGCCGGGCTTAACCCATGACTTTCTCTTCTTTGGATTATCGTAGTGAATCCATTTTTCGTCACCAGTGACTATACGATGCAAAAAACTCTTTTTTTATTCCTGGCAAGCAGCATTTCACTCATGCATAATCGGCGTTCAACGTCTCTCGGCTTTAGTTCATATGGAACCCAATTTCCTTGTTTTTGAATCATTCCTAACGATTTTAAACGATGTGAAATTGCTTGTTGAGTCACTTGTAGAGTAAGTGCAAGTTCTTTTTGCGTTTGGGACGAATCTTCCTCCAATAGTACTTCTAATTCCATGTCTTCGTACACTTTCGGCCTTCCACTGCGTTCTTTGTCTTTAACGTCAAACTCACCGTTCTTAAACTTTTGAAACCATTCCTGACAACTTCTCTCACTTAAAGCAGCTTCACCATATGCTTCTAGAAGCAATCGATGCGCCTCAGCTGCAGATTTTTTCACATTAAAGAAGTAAATCAAAAGTTCCCGCAAATGATGCTTATTCGGAATAAAACTTGACATTTTTGCACGAAAAAAATTACGTGATGCTGATACGGAGTCACTAGTACTTTAAGGTTATGGTGTTGCCAGATGACTAAACTTGGGATATTACGTTTTACATCTGACAATTTCTCCATAACCTTCTGGTGGGGCCATCTTTTGACAAACCGCGGAAACTTATTTGTACACCTAATATATATATATATATATATATATATATATATATATATATATATATATATATATATATATATATATATATATATATATATATATATATATATATATATATATATATATATATATATATATATATATATATACTATTCTATTTATATATAACCGATAAAAATGCCGACACTGACAGTCTTTCTTCACAAACTCAAGGTCCCTCAAAGTGCTATGGACATATTTATATTTTTCCTGATCGATATGATTCAAAACGAGTAAATCTACGGTAGAACCCATATCACCGATATAGCTCTTCGAATTAGCAAAATGAAGTGGCAATAGGCAAAACAATAATCATTGGAATAGAAGATTATATTATATTGTAGAGAGCGTTTCTTGGCAAACGTAGTGTGGGACACTTCCAGGTGCCTAGCAAGCTGCCAATTAGTAGAGATTGGACTGATGAAGTCGAAGAGCGAAGGCTAAGTGATTCAGCTGTAAAGACCATTATCCAGCAGTGGACCGCCGTTGGCTGATGATGGTGATAATAATATTGATTTCGAATTTAGAGAATCTTAGACAACGAGTAGGTACAGTGCATATATAATTGAATTAAAATCAACGCTTAGGATAGAATATTTTTTGTTATGTCTGAATAAGGAGTTGATAACTAACATCCTGGGGCTTGCACGTGGTTAGCGCAGGGCTGCCAGATTATTGTGAAAAACTAAAATATAGTATGTTCTTACTTTTACATTCAAATAACTTTTAGGTATATTTTGAAAAATATTTAAATGTTCACGCACACACGCCCATAAATTCATTACGAAAGCATCAATCACTCGATTGTGCTTAGGTTTCAAAGCCGTAGATTCGATTTTAGCAATGTATTATAAATGTGAACGAAATATTCTTAGTAAAACAAATATTAGCTTATATTTGAAATGGTTAACAAGAATTCTAGTATAGTTTAACTAAAATCGCTGTACCGGACCTTATGTATGTGCGCAGTGTGGCTGAGGGACAAAGCAGGCCACGATACTTAGCCAATTATTATTCGTTATATATTTATATTTATAATACTAGTAGTTGCTAGTCTTCTATGAAATTTTTTTAAAGAATTGAAAGCATCGCTAAACTTCTTCCAACTTCAGAAACCTGTGCTTCGAAATTCAAGCCATGCTCCGTTACTAGCTTCCTGCCCAGTATTCAATAAAGCTGTTAAAACCAATAGGCTATCAGCATTAACATCTTCGAATCAAATCGATGCGTTACTAGCGTCATCGGTTCAAAATGAAAATCAAATGAAGAACTCTGAAGCACTAGAAAACTTCCTTGAAAAAGAAGTTCAATAATTGTCTAGTTGCTAGTTATTTTCTTTTTGAAAAAAAATCGAATCTTTTTAAAATTATAATTGAAAATTAAAAAATAAACGTATATTGCACTCTATCCCTCTCTCTCTGTTTCCGCTCTCTCCTCCTCTTACGCTCTCTTTACATCATCTTATTACATACACGGCCATACAAACTGAACCTGATAAAGTTTATTTTCTGATGTGTGCCAATTAGCACTATACACATCTCGGTATTGATATTTTGTTGACAATGACATGAAACATCTACAACTTTAAAGCTAAATTAAGATAATTATTAATACATGTATTTTTTCGTTTATCGATGACTGTACATCAATCACTATTTTCATGTTTATAAGAAAATGTATTTTACATGTGTTTTAAGAATTTTATAATGGTTCGTGTCAAATCGACACATTGTGGAAGAACACACAAGACTCAAAAATCTATGGAGTCAACAACCCTAATTACGTACAGCTGCGCCGGAGGTCTCGTGCTAATCCCGAGTCGCGAGACACAGTATCCTTTGTGGGAACTATTGAACCCCACTATCACCACTTAAGGCATATATTATCCACGTTCGATTGTGTTAACGAGTTCCAATAACCGTTTTATTCGCAATAGATCAAAGACGCGCCATGTATCGCGCAATGTGTTGCGAACAGGATACATTGGCGTTGACGTCTGCCCTGTAGCATTCAGTTGTGTTAAAAGAATGCCAAATCTGCTCGCGATTCAGTGGCTCGAAAGCCACCGGTCAATATGGCCGTCCCTTGGTACGCTGTCTTTGTGTTCGCTGCCACCGTGCTCGGGGCTTCGATCACGTGTAAGTTTTTCATTTCTATCTATTCAAATAAGAAAATGTTCTAAATATTGCCTTGTTTTATTAAATATTATTATTTTTTTTTAAATTTAGAATATAGAAATTTTCTCTATTTATATTTACATTTTTTAGGAATCTTAAATATATTTAATCTTAAAAATATTAGCATATATGCTAATTCAATAAAAAGCAAAATAAAGAAATAAAACTAAAAAGAATAGAAGAAGGAATTGTTTAATGTTTTCTTTTAAATTAATTTAATACTTTTTAACATAGTTCTATTGATATTTTTATAGTTTATTCTTTAGGTGTAACACAAATATAAATCATTTGCTGTGTTTGCTGCTACTTACCACTTTGTACTTTACTTAGATTAATTATAAACAAATTAATATTATAAGAAAATTAATATAAACATACTATTAGAAATAAATAAAATAGAAATAAAATCTTTTATTTTGTTTCAAAACAAATCATGTCATTTCCGAAATTGATGTAATACTTCATATAAAATAGTAGAAATTGTTTAAGTTGGCTTCTTATACATTAACATTTATATTATTCCTGAATACGTAACTATTTCATCACTACTTACCATATATATACGGCAGCAGGCCGACTTAAGTGAACCCATATTTACAATATAAAAGGAACTAACACTAAGTCAGCAGTAGCAGCAAAGAATGCAACAAGGCGTTAAACCCTGTTAACTCATTAAAATGGTGATGAACAATAAAATACAAATTTATTAAGGAAGCAAGTATGTACATAAAAGAAGTAACATACGATTATTAAAAATCGTTAAAAGCAGCGAATATTTAGCATTGATTTAGTTTTGACGGCAATGCATTTATATCGCGTACATTTTGCATAACTTGATCCCAATCCGTAAAAGGAACCTAACGCGCGTCGACTACCATATTATTTGCCTTCATGTGTTATGTCATTACAATTACGTTGTTACTGTTGCGTTACACGGAACCAGAGTATTATAACAGTAATGGTATTAAATAAACGAAAATATTAAAAATAATTAAAAATATTAAAATAAATAATAAACATATCGACGCAAAAAAGCTAAAACACACAGAAACCTTAATAAAACAAACAAAATATAAATAACACAGATGTCAAAAAAAAATTGTTTGCACATTTGGATCACAAAAAAATACTGCTTCGAGTGGTCTGAGTCTCACAGCTGTACGACCAATAGAAAACTTTGTACAGCGTTGAAACTGATTATTTTTAAGTGATCAGATACAATTTTTTTCATAAATTTTAAGTTATTTTGCCGCTGGTGGTAACTTTATATTTTGCGATGTACTACGCCTTCGCTTTTTTTCATCTTTCGCAGTTAACAGTCTCGGGTTCGATAACCACATTGGAATAAATATATGTATAACCTAAGGTATTTATTCTGAGTCTGAGCGCCTAGCCAATATGCTTTAAACACGCGTGACAAGTTAATGTCCTTTCTTCCAGAAATTGGGAGGCCCGTGCCCAGCAATGCCACTCACAGATGGTCTGTGAATAAAAAATCTGAACATATTTATAAGCAAAGATTTAATTAAAATTTGTTACCCTCCTATAATTGATATCCATATTATTATTGAATTAGTTTTAAAAGTCAATTAATTACATTATTATATTTTTTTACCATATACATATGTATACTTCAACTCGACTTTCGTTATAGAACTAAACTCAAGTGTAAGTAAAGAATACCTGAATACTACGGCAAGTTGACATTACCGCTTTTTATTTGCCATTAGTCTAATTGATGTGAGACTACAAACATTTTTCATTTTATTTTTATTTATTTGGTTTAATTAACACTACCACAAAAAAAATCTTATCTACAAAAGCATAATAAGAGAAATAACAATTATGACATCCATAACTTTTATAACATTAGTTTAATTGTTAGTTATATTTGAGAATACAAAAGAAAATACTAGTATAGTATACAGCAATAAATAGCAATTACCAGTATAATAAGCAGACTAGTGCTGGATGCTGACCTCCAACTTTTTCAATAGTATTTAAAGTGTAGTATTTCATTAATTAACACTTTTATCATATATCACTTGTAACATTATTCATATACTATTTTATAAAAGCTAGATTGTTAAATAATGTTAAAAATTATAAAAAGAAACAACGGCTCGACACCTATAAACATGAAATACAGATCCAATAGTAGTTCAGGCACTAGCCTACCACAAAGTAATAACTAACTTACATCGTATTTACTGAAATGTATGATGCATTGTAAAAATAAATTATTCATTATAATTTAAGTTTAATTGGTATCTTCGTGGCATACTAGTATTGCAGAAAATTGAAGTGACACAAAAATATACATTATCCAATTCTACGGTTGCAGTTTCAATGACACCATTACGGACTCCCACAAAAGAACCTGCGATAAACATCAGCAGAATAATGCGGACTGTTAAACGTGTATGTACGTAATTATATCGCTTACAGGGAACCCACGATTGGTATTTTGGTGGCACAACTTACTAACTGAACTTTTTATCATCTATGTACGTCGGATTGTTAATAAATGTATTTATATACAATTATATTATTAATAGTAATTAATTATGTATTTATATTAACCTCAATGAACTACACCTTTACTTCTTTAATTGTTATTACATAGGTTTCGCGTACATTTTTCCTTATCTATATGTCTAAACAACTAATGCATGGAAAAATCTATCTTTGAATTGTCATCAAAGGCCAGGTCAAGAGCAAGGGAAATGTGCCGAGATCGTAGCAAATGGAGATCTGTGGTCTCTGCCTACCCTTACGGGAACCAGGCGTGACAATATGTATTTCTGTATGTTTGAATTGTCATTATAAAGAAACTAAAAACTAATGAAACGACATTGAAAACTTCAAAAACATATTGCTGAAAGGCGGCAGCAATGTCTATGGCGTATGTCAATGGGCGGTGTTGATTGCTTTCCATCATGTGACATGCCTGCTCATTTGCCTTCCTATACCATAAAAAATGTATGTATTTATGTTGTATAGTTCAAACTCAAAACTTTATGAACTACATTATATATAATATATAGAATTTTGTTTGGGTGTTCACACTAGTAGTCATAAAGTTGTTTAAAAAGTAACTGCCGATTTCTTTTCAGCGCAATCATTCTTAGGAGCTGGTAATAAATAGAAAAATGTATTATGGTTCAAAAGTGCATTTAATAAATTTACTTGAATAAAGAATATTGATTTGAATGACGTCACTGCGAGATAGTGCTATCGTTATTTACAAATTACCATGATTTTGGCTATTTATCAATACTAAGATAATAGGTTATTTAGTAGATAAAACACAACAAACATACAATCGAATAGGGCTTACTCCTTCATAGGTATTTTGCATTTAGATATGTGTATAGATATTTAAATTATAGAATTACAACTTAACTATTGGTGTAGGCAAAAGCACTATACAAACACGTACAGATATACATGTGAATAACTTTTGCAAGCGCGCTGTATATACTAACATCGGAGATCAAACTCAAGTAGATTCAAAAAATTGTTCCACATTAGATTTCCACAATAAAGTTATTTAATGTGCACATTTATGGAATAGTTTAAATTTAAAACACGAATTCTACGTATTATAAGGCCATTCAACCGTGTAATGACTAAGATAAAGCGAAATGTGCAAAAAATTTTCTTTTATTCATTCGAAGTAATTATATCTGTTTTGCGAATAATTATTACGGAGGTCTAACAAAAAACATCAGAATTAACTAAATATTGCTTATCGACCGATGTAAGAACATGGTTACTTTATCTATACAAATAATTATAGATAATAATTGTATCAATTAATACACCATTTAACTATTGGACACTCACCCCTTGTAGAGGTGGGTGTTGCCGTGATCCACTTGGGAGGCGGATTGGGATCGTAAGTTGGATTTTCTTACTCATATAGAAGGTGTTGTCTGTCTTCTAGTATATCGTCTCACAAGCTCCTCGTAATACACCCACGGGAAAAACAGAGTTGCCTTATTTTATGCTAGTAACTACAACTCGACTAAAACTAAATATTATTAGCATGTTTATTTTAAAGATAATAATCACTACCGAACATTTTTCACCTTTGTTTACAACAACGCAAAAACAAAAAAAAAAACGCATTACAAAACACTGTAAATTATTTTCATCTGCTAATAACGGACAATCAACAACAACGACATACGATGTAATAAACCATTTTTATTGTTAGAATTTAATATCTAGACATTGACTCTTGGCCCTGATTTAAACGCATCTCCTTATTTCTATTACAAGGCTGAAACAATCATATCGAAGTTGATGGACTGATATTAATGAAAAGCACAAGGTAACCTTAAATTTTAGAAAAGAGTTAAGGCAAACTTAAAGTATAAATTATTTCTAAAAGAATAAATAAAACTGTGTGATTCCCGGCCGAGATTACGTCCTCACCATTTCTTTCCGTGCTTGTTGTACCAGGCAACTATGCTAGCAAATACCATTAGATGGGCGTTTACCTGAGTGATAAAATCAATCTGTGTGATCCCCAAACCACACGTCAAACTTCATTATAATAACAACTCTCATATGTGATGGATATGTATATATAGTAATACAGTGGACTGTAACGACTGTATGGCTTAAGAGATTAAAAGAAGAATAAGTTTCTTGTTCTTCAAGTCTTTTTAAGAAACGTAAACAAAATTTCTTCTTGTAAACAATTGACGTGAGTGATTACAGATCGATATTTTTTGATTCTTATAAGATTAGGGGTTTATAATAAGATAAAAATTATATGTTTATTGTTGACATTTAAGTTTGTGATTAATGGGCATTGTATTTTTTTATCAGTTAGGGGTTGCATTTATTAATCTAACCTATTGAAAATAGTAACGATTCGAAAAATTAAATGTCTTTAACTATACGTCATCTACTGATACGACCTTCGTGTCAGCAACTAACATATTATAATTTAATTTTATCAAAATAATTGATGAGTGATGAAATATGATTTTTAATAAATTTTCCACTTATCATTATAAATTTATCTTATTTATCATATAATTATTTACATAGATATGGTTAAACGACA
>JASFAT010000641.1:0-33693 GCA_031353405.1 Baronia brevicornis | reverse complement strand
AAAACCTGTTTATTATTTTTTGTGAGCAGGAATTGCCAGTGACAAAAAGAAGGATCTTATGAAGACGAAAGGCGACTTTAAAAAAAAATGATTATTTTAAATAGATGCAAATGCGTTATCTATCTTACAAAAGATAATTCATCAATGAGAGATATGAATTAGGATTTGGGTGTGATCAAATCACACCCAACTCCTTATTGGCCAAATTCTCACAGAACGAACACAGTAGTCGAACTCCTATTACCTAGATAGGCCAGCGTGTTCGTAATACAAGCAAAAATCTGCCAAAAATTTTGATTTTTAACAATTTTTGTTAAAAAAACATTGACATAAATGCCTGCTTCATTTTTTTTTATGGGTTAGGAAGGCAAACGAGCAGGCGTGTCACCTGATGGAAAGCAATCAACGCCGCCCATAGACATCCGCAGTGTAATAGGCAGTGTAGAAGCATTGGCCTTTAAGGAAAGTATCATTATGGGTCAACCTGGTTGGGCCTCCGGAGCTCAACCGCTCACCGGAGAAACCGCGATAGCTAAGCTACCACTCAGACGCCAGTTCTTCGCGGGAGTGTGGTACTTCCCCGGGCAAGCCGGCCCATTCATGCTACATACGAATAATATGCCATTCTTGACAAAGTATTCGTATGCAGCGTGGCTCTACCACCAAAAAAAGCCAATCATATAAATTACCATTAATTTATCGGATAACGGACGCTTATATCGAGATTTGTCTGGTAAATCATTATTAAAGTAAGACACAAGTTATATTTATACAAAACACAAAATTATGCGACAATAAACCATGTAGTACATCAGATAAAGAAGTGTGTTAACGACACATAAGAACAATTAAAAACGGTATTTTAATGTAAACACTTCGTACTACATAACAGTACATAATTAATATAAATATTGAATGGGTAATATTAAAAAAATATTTTAAAAAAGAAAAAGTGTTACGATCGAGATTAAAATTTCCAACAGAACTGGAAACAATGGCGCTGTCATGAGATTTTCGCGCGCGCGGGAGTTCGCGGCCATTTTGTTGCCGTTACAATGGCGAGAAATTTTCGCATTATTGTACCTACTTCGTAATATATCCGCTGTTATGTTGTATTGTACAAAGAAATAATTCTTGCAGACACAGGTTGAATGCCCGCGACGCCTTTTGTGGCATCCGTTCTACGAATGTAACAAACAAATGTTAATTTGAGAAAGTGAACTCAAGCTGAACTCGGAATACAGGTTCCGATTCCGATTTCAAAATTAAAAACTATTTTTTTGTGTGTGGAATGCAGATGTAACTGACGATTAGAAGGCCTGCAATATGCAGACTCGGACGAGGTTGACAACAATAGCATAAATGGATAGACTCGACCACAGAAGTATCACACCCTAACAGAGTATCAGACACATAAGTGCTAGCAGTTTACTGTTACCGTGTTACCTATGATGAGTACAAGGAGGAAAGAACGCAAACTTGCTTCCATTTCCTTTACATTTTCTCCTTCCTTTTTTTCCTTCAACCCCACCCACTATTCACATCCTTATCCTGGGGTAAATAACAGTATTGGTTCATGGACAAATTACTTATCAAAAAAAATTATCAGGAAAACAAAGCTTCTATTCAATAGCTTTGTTTACCCTATGATGCATCATGACAACAGGTGATGGGCTTTGCCATTCAGAGGGACCTAAACTGAAGTTGAAAAACTTAGTGAAAACTTGGACTTTACCGGTCAACTTACATCAGTGACATTTTATTTTTATTTCATTTTTATAATCTTAAATTATTATGTTATATGTATTGTTTAATAGTGGTGGTGTTATATTACACTATATTTCGATTGAGGTGTATATGTCAAGTGATATGGAATAAATGTGTGTATCTTGACTTTTTAAGTGGACTGAAAAGGTACATAGAAGATTTTGGTAAAATAGCCACCATTTTATCAAGACGTAATGTAAAAAGCTGACTAGTTTGAAAAGCTTTGATATTATAGTATTTTACTTGACACTGGCATAATAGTTGTAACTAATTGCCATTAAAGAAAAAAGAAAAGAATAGTGAAAGCTTCATACATAGATAACTATAATTCATTACAGGAGACTTAAGGAGGCATTCTCTACCAGACAACTTTATTCAAAGACAAAGTTAACATGAAAATATCTTTAAAAATATTCTAATAAAGATTAAACATCAAAAACTAAAGATCATAATTGCTAAATCAGATAAGAATCTTAGTTTTATTTTAATATTAAAATTTATATTAATATATAAAACTACATTGCAAGAATCGCATAATATTTGTCTATAGCTTGAATGGGCCGCCTCGCCTGGGGAAGTACCACACTCCCGCAGAAAACCGGTGTCTGAGTGGTAGTTACATACCGCGCTTTGTACGGAGCAGCCGAGTTCTGAAGGCCCAACACCCTCCTCCTCCCTCTACCCCCCTCCCATTCCCACTCCCATGACACTTTCCTTAAAGATCAGCAACGCTTCCGCACTACCTATGGTGCTGTGGAAGTCTATGGGCAGCATTGATTGCTTACCATCAGGTGACACACCTGTTTATAAAGGAATATTAAAGTAATAAGGTTTTTTACTTTGTTTTGTTCCTATAAAATTAAAATTTAAGACAGGTGTTGCTTTAAATTATCAATATTTGTTTTGAGCCTTATATAATTTTGTTCGGATTGTACTTAAAATTGTACAATTACCACTACATTAGAAACCATAACATACTCTCAAAGAGGAAAAGTATTGCCTCATGTTGAAGCTTGCTAAAAATTGTAATTAAAATCAAATTTTTGAATAGTGTTATCAGTGATATTATCATATCCCTCTACAATACGAACTGATTAGAGTTTTCAAGTATGCTTTACTACTAGTATTTTTCTCTCAACTTATGACCTTTAAAAGTTCCTAGTTTTGCATTTCACAAAAAATGCAAGATATACAACCACTTCAAGTTAGTTGTGAGTTAAATAAGATAAAAAAGACAATGTGAGATAAAAAAGTACACATTTTTCCAAAAATTCATAAGACATTCATAAAAGCTATAAAAGATTCAAATTAATTAATATATTTATAAATAATTAATTATAATATAAATTTTCTGTCAATTCCGTTATATTTTGCATGTAATATTGAAAGAAAAATATATAAAATCTATTTATTGTAACATAAGTGCTCCAGTATGGTAAAAATTAAAACCTTGTCTATTCCATTTTTAAAAAATTAGTGACATAACCAGTGTTAGATATTTATATTTTTGTTTACATCTGTTTAGGAAACTTACATAACAAGCGGTTTATTTTTACGAGAGCTGCACATAAAATAAAACTAATACCAAATCATTTCAAAATATTGAAAATTCCTGTATTGAACTATTAGAAAACAGAAATTATCAGTACTTAATTATCAAATTATAAATTAATCGAAGTCAGGTAAGTATTTACACTAATATTAAAAAAGTATGTTGAGACTTAAAAAGTAGCTAGGTATGTAGAGAGTTATTCTTACCTCTTCGACGAGTTTTCCGTCATTTTAACTTTTTCACAATTAACCGATGAAAACACAAGCACAAGAGTCCATTATTTTCTAAATTGATCTAGATTAGATATTTTAGTCCATTCTCACTGTAACTAATGTTTTTAGTAGGTAAAAATATTAAAATTTTAAAGATACCATCAACAAAGTGCATCGCATGATACCAATATCCACCAACCCAATAACCATTCGCGTATCTGACTGTCAATCACGCACGACGTCAGCCACAAGTCTTATTGTCAAAAATACGCATTATGTTCCATTTTCAGTAAATTGAAAATGCCTCCAGTCATATATATAGTTATTTCTTTGTTTTGATTTTCACTATTATTCTCTTCATTTAATTTTTATAAATACATCATGTGGTTTAGTTTACTACGTTAAGACTTTTAAATCTATAATATAATAAAGTTTCATATTATTATAAAAATGTTTTAACAGTTTACTTTAGAATGATAAAAATTATATAAATAATACACAAATTTTTAAAAGACTTGAAACTGTTTAGCTATTAAAATTAAATATTCTTAAAGAACGAATTAAAAAAGTTTTACAAAAATATGCATACTAAATGTTAGTTTGTAGGAACGGAACGGAAGCTTACCCTTCATTTTCGTTGCTATGGTAGCCCCGTGTTGATAACAAACGCATGGCCAATGGCTATGTTCAAAATTCCCGTGTTTACTGTCAGCTTGTCATGTTTAGAATAGCCGCGAAGACTTTTATTTATTGATTAAACATTTCTTATTAGCTAACAAATGTAAGAGTACGCTGTGGTTACACCGGGAGCTTGTAACAATGTTCAAAAACACTTTCCAGTCGGGCTTTCTTTCTATTCTTTACAGTATAGGCAGTAAACCCTTACAAATTTGGGACAAAAAAGTTCGAAATGGGCACATAAAGCGAATTACGGACAACGATATTCAGAGCCTTGTGCTAGAGATAGTCGGGACCAATGTCAGCACAACTTACATTACTTGCCCCGCCGATCCAAAGAAGACTCTGGGTATCAAATTACCATACTTGGTTATGATTATAAAAAATCTAAAGAAATACTTCACATTTGAAGTGCAGGTGAGTTGAATGTAGAACTGCTTTATTTGGAAATTAAAACATACATTTCACAATAAATTAATATAGAAGATGAACTTTGAAAAGAACTTCTAGTACAATGCAACCAATTTTAATACAATTTTAAAAGAAAAGCCTTGATATACAAAGGAAAGATATTTATAAAAAGATTACCATTCTCTATATATTGGTGATTAGCAAGTCTACCAAGATCTGATTACGCCATAATTTCTCTTGTAACTTTTAAGTTAAATTCTTTTTTTTTTCTATAGGTTTTAGATGACAAAAATGTTAGACGAAGATTCCGCGCAAGTAATTATCAATCGACAACCCGTGTTAAACCTTTCATCTGTACAATGCCCATGCGCCTCGACGAGGGATGGAATCAGATTCAGTTCAACCTTGCCGACTTTACAAGAAGAGCATACGGCACTAATTATGTAGAAACCCTTAGAGTCCAAATTCATGCAAACTGTCGAATAAGAAGAGTTTATTTCTCTGATAGATTATATTCTGAAGATGAGTTACCGGCCGAGTTCAAATTGTTTCTTCCCATACAGAATAAAACGAAAACAGCAGTTGCAACATAATTACCAGTCAGTTTTGAGCGTCGCCTTAGTAACAGTAATTTAAGTGATTCTCTTTATCAACATATGTATAATTATATCTATTCTTATTTTGATACAAACTATTTATTCATATTTGTTTCAAACAATAAACACATTATTAAATGATTTTGTACATTTCTTTCTAATTTTATTCAATTCCATCTAAAATTTATTGATACCATTAGAAGTTGTAGAGCCACTCTGCAAACGAATACTCTCTGTCAGTCACTCTTTGTCAAGAATGGCATATTATTGGTCTGTAACATGAATGGGCCGGCTCGGGGAAGTACCACAGGCGCGCAGAAAACCTAAGTGGTACCTAAGCAACCGTGCTTGGTCCTGTGACTGGTTGAGTTCCGGAGGCTCAACCCCCCTCCCCCTCCCATAATGACACTCCTTAAAAGCACGCTTCTGCACTGCTAATGGCACTGGGGATGTCTATTGGCGGCGTTGATTGCTTTCTATCAGGTGACCTGCTCGTTTGCCTTCCTATCCCATAAAAATATACATATTACCCTGTGTATAAAGAATTTATTTATTGTGTTCTGTAACTAGGTGAGGGAACACGCGGGTGGGACAGCCACGCTCACGTGTCACTTAGGATAGGATAGGAGAATAGGCGAGGTTATAAATATAAAGGTCAGTCAGCGGCGCCAGCAGGCCTGGCGACGACTACGGGACGGCGCTGTTCTACATATTCAGCCCCACCCTGCTCGCCCAGTATGAAGCAAAGCGGATTGCCCAAGATACACAAGACCTAAAAACCGCTAGAAACAGCGGCGCAAAGACCAGGAGGCGGTCCTCCTGAGCGTAGGCACGAGTATGACGCTCATCCCCGAGGCTCCCTTCTACATCCCTGACGGGGTGTAGATGTCCCCCGTTCGTTTGTTCGGCGCCAGCGGTGCGGGAAACATGTCTTGAAGCTCGACGCCTAAAATCTTGTTTCCATCCTAGTTTCATTTGATAACAACTTCCTTGTGTCTGCTGAGTTTTCTATAGTTTCATATGATGATAAGTCTGTAGCTAAATAAATGTATTCTCGTTTATGCTCTGTAGTATGTGAGTAACTACAGTATTCCCCCTCAAGCGAAGCGTACTGACAACTTAACGATTCGACAATGCGTTGCTTGGGTAGTCTTGCTTGGTACGTAAGTAGCTATAATGTGTGTGGACGTTCGAAGTTGAAGGTACTGAGGAAGGCCGTGGTGCGTTGCTAGGCTTCAGACGGTCAATGGAAATCGTGCCTTGTCGACCAGGAATTGAATGTTGAACATCTTGTCCGAGCGTCGAACTACTAGGTGAGGACCATTGTAGGCTGGCTGAAGGGGTTTTTACGCGGTGTCACACCGAACAAAGACTTGACTGTAGGTTCTTAGGTCTTGATGTACAAATATTTTCCTGGTGTTTCCGTGGAACGGGTTTAAGGTCAGAAATCATATGACGCAGTTGTTCTACTTAGTTGTTGTCCTATGTCTGACTGTGTACATATTTGCTGGGAGTTGAATGGAGCGCCCGAAGGTGAGCTGGGCGGTGCTTACATCGTTAGCGATCGTAATCCATATATTTCTTCGATCCACGACTAAATAGATAGTAGACTACAGTTAGTGACGTCTTTATGGCGTAGTGCGCTGTCATTTGACGCCTAGTAGTTGTGAAAGTAAAGTTGACTTTTGAACTGTCTCTCATGATCGGTAGTAGGTTGCTATAGCGCAATATCCAAGTGTGGTAGAATCACGGCAGACTATGGATTGGTGGAGAGGAAAGGAAAAGGATAGAGAAGAATGAAAAGAGCAGAGAAAAGGAAAGATGGATTTAGACAGGATTATAGGGATATGCTACTACCGCAACGGAAGACAAGGAGTGATACGGTAGTAGCTCAGGAGGCCGGGATCGCGTACCCGTGTACCAATACCATAACTACCGGACAGGCGGCTAGGGAAAGATAGTCCCTATTTCCCTTGGAGTAATGTGTATAATAAGTGTTTTTTATGAGATAGAGAGGCAAACTAGTCACCAAATTTCTTGTGTAAAATGTTACAAGAAATTCTCGCACATAATTCTCCTTTATTGTAATGGCAATATTTAAAGACATCCATAAATTTTTTTTAATAAAAGAAAAACATAATAAGTCATTATTTATATTCTCTTTGATTTGTTTGTGGTAACGATTCTAGTGATAAGAACAAAGTTATGATGGTGACGTTAGATATGTACAAAAATCTATTTTATCAAATCATTTTCTTTGCTTTATTTTCACAATGTTATTCAAACGATATTTTAGGTTGTGGGGGATTTGTAAAGAGCCATGTTAGCTTAGATTACTCTAAAATAGAGATCGGATTGTAAGTTAACCTCAATTTTAATAAGATTAATTAACACGTAAACTCATATTATTTGTTAATAAGTTTTCTTAGAATATTATTTTATAAGTTCTATTAAAATAAAGTCAGCTTTCATTCATTCTTTTCTGATTGTTGTAAATTTTAGGTATACTAAAGAAGGAAGTTTAAAAGAAAAGACAGAATGCGCTCCAACCAATGGATATTACTTTTTACCGCTCTATGAACATGGGGAGTATGTACTGAAAATCCATCCACCAGCTGGCTGGAGCTTTGAGCCTTCGCAGGTTGAATTATCGATCGATGGTGTAACTGATCGGTGTTCCACTGGCCACGATATTGATTTCTCCTTCAATGGGTTTGGCATAACAGGGAGAGTAATCACCGCTGGTCAAACGCAAGGACCTAGTGGTATAGCTGTGCAGCTGATTAATGATAATGGAGAAGTTAGGAACACCATTACGACTTATGAAGGGGATTTCCACTTCACTCCTGTGATACCCGGGAAGTATACCGTGAAGGCTTCTCATGCAAAGTGAGTTATTATATATATGAAGAATTATAATAAACCTAATTTGTTAAAAATGACTGTGACGTGATTCGCTACCCGTCATGTCCTGATTCTTACGATGGCGAGAAGCGCTAACGGAGAGCCGTTTCGCTACGATGAATGAGAGGAAGGATGGATGAGTGTGGAGGAAGTAAGAGATCTGTGGTCTCTGCCTACCCCGGCGGGAGACAGGCGTGACAGTCTGCGTGTGACTTATTTATAATTAATTGATGTCACGTAGTACAATTGGTTTATTGGTCAAATAAATAGTAAACACATGCTTAGTGATTATTTTCTGCCAATTTTGAGAGAACACTTCACGCACATGGTTTAAACAAGATGGTGCAATGTCTAACACTACTAGAGAGACCATTCTTGATGTCAAGATCAAGCAAGATCTCACCCTTGTGAACTTTTTTCTGTAGGAGTACCTCAAAAGTAAAGTCTATGAAACAAACCCGAAGACCATCTAAAAGAAAATATTGTCTACGATGGCAAAGGCATCCCAGGTCACTATTTCAGCAAGTGGCACAGAATACTGTAGCTAGATACCAAGAGTGTGCAAAATATAAAACCCGCAATTCTCTTCTTCGTAAAAGTTATTTAATATATACTCTTTGTATTTTTTTTTTATTTTATTTATGTTCGTAAAGCTGCCACTGGACATCCTATATAAAGAATTGTGCATATTTTAAAATTAGTAAATTAATTAACATGTTTCCTTCTTCCTCCTTCTTGTTTTTTGAAGATTTTCCATTCAGGCCATGTGTTTGTTAATCTAATTTCTAGAAAAATATACTTATTGGTTTGTTGTGTTATGCATTTAAAACTTTACACGCTTTCCTTGATTATTATGATTTTTACACTATTGTAATTATTCTAAGCCATATGCGAAAAACAAAACAATACAGTTGTTAAGCGTGGGGCGTATATGACCCATGACACACAGAATGTATTACCCACACCTGAGTCCATTACATTTTTGTAAGCTTAAACTTTTACTATTTATTAATGATCCATAGTACCTCACGTTGTTAAGGCTATTATTTTTACTTCAGGTGGACTCTAGAGCCAGCACAAGCAGTAGTGCAAGTCAAAGAAGGCAATACTGCCCTCCCAGTAGGAGTGCTTGCAGTGAGAGGGTATGAAGTAACAGGCTTGATTACATCGTTTGGTGGCCCCATTGGTGGAATTTATGTTCTCTTGTACTCCAAAGAGGTAATCAGCAGTTTTGTTTTCATGTCTTTATCCCAAGGTTAGTCACAGTTCCCGTATTATTGCAAATGTCCATAGACAGCTATGGTTACTTAACGTAAGATGACCTACTCCCTTTTCTGCCTATCTATTCGAAAAAGAAAAATTAGAATATTAGAATATTTAAATTTCATATGTGTGCAAATAGAAATCTGCAATATTTTTGCAAGAGTTAGAAAGTCTTATAAGTTAATCAGCGACAAATGATTATCGGCGGAGGAAAGTTAGCCTCGCCGTCTGATATCTAAACCTCGAGGTGGTGCACCATATATGCCCCCAACATAGGGAGCAGTCGGGGAGCCTCATCCCCACTTGAACTCTGAGATGGACCCATAGATAAGGACAGCGCCGTTGGAACTGCGGTTGCATCTGTCAGTCTCCCGCAGTTCTGCCAAATAGCACAGAGAGATTATGAAAAAAAAGGGCAAATGATTATGGATATAACGTGCAAAGTAGTGCTATATCCAAGTCTCCGAAGAACTGGTGATGGCTGTCAACATAACTTGCAATACTTAGTTTTTTTTTAATAGCAGAATTAGCAAACAAGCATGTAGGACATCTTCAACGTCAGAGGTGTCTCAGATGCATTACCTCATGTGAACACATATGCTCGTCTTTTGAATGCCCCTGTGTCCTATTTTCATGAAAGGGAAACTTTGCAGGTGATAAATTGTTAAAAAAAAACTTGGCAAAATAGCATGTCTTGTCAATGTGACAGACATGTAAATATGGCTGACCACAGATTCGATAAAATACCAAATAATCCATTTTTAATTTTTCTATACACCAATCTTTTATAATTTAAATGTTTCAGGAGAATCCAAAGTTCCGTGTTGAAGGCTGCAAGACTGCCCTCTTGCAAGGTGTACCAGATTCACCAATTTGCTACTCAGTTACTGATGAGTCCGGAGAATTCCATTTTGGTTTGGTACCAGCAGGGGATTACAAACTCCTGGCTCTGTCCAAGCCACCTGGCCAAGGATTTATCAGCTACAACATCAAGCCGGAAGCTGTTACATTCAATGTGAAACATGACAACATCTATGTTAAGAATGCTTTTGAAGTGAGTAGATAAAAAAATATTACTTATGACTTTATCAGAAGTAAAAATAATTTTTAAAAATCAGGTAGTCATAAATTTGAAAAGAGGCCGGGTCAAGAGTACCCTTAATCGACAAGCTTACATGAAGAGAGGGTTGAAGGATGAGTATGAAGGTAGAAAGCAAAGTTACCGAGATAAAAGCAGATGAAGATCTGTGGTCTTTGCCTGTTCCTACAGGAAACCTCTCTTCCAAAAATATTAACATACTTGCCTTACTTACTTCACAAATTCGCCGGTTAAGGGTACTCTTGACCTGACATTTCTTAAAAACTTCAGCAATTTGGTCAGGGTATGTTTTCCTTGGGCCTCCCCTACTGACCCTTCCATCCACGTTTGTAACGTAAATTTCTTTTACCAGTTGCCTTTCATCCATCCTCTCTATGAAATCGGTGTCTGAACAGTGATATTGTACTTGTTAAGGTAACTGGTTTCAACCTGGTGGGCTCAGTGTTGACTTCACCTGGTGGGAGTGGTATAGCCGGAGTTAGAGTGCTGTCAGATGGCACCCCTATCGGCACAACAGATGCCACTGGCACATTCGCAATGCCATCACTCAAACCTGCCGTTTACACTCTAACCTTCCAACATGGTGAGTATTTTTACTTTTTTTTTGTCTAGTGCTTGTAGAAATAAAGTGGTAATTTTGCTATATGGTATAGGATGTAATCAAAGATGCTTGCACAGTTGTGCTGTATTGATGTGAACAATACTAGGTTCCTCTATTTCTTCCTGTCAGTGCTTTATGAGGCGACAATGTAAACAAATTTCACACTTATCCATTCTATTCCATTGTTACCCTGACCTCACTGTTTAATCTCATATATGTCCTAATCCTTCCTTATCTCAACCACACTGATTAACCTCCTTCGTGTCTTCTCCCTTCTACGTTACATAGACGAAATCATCCGTCCTATTTTGGCACTCCTGAAAGCCATTAATTCAAATGAATTAATGAAGTAAGCAAATACTAGTATGGGCAAGTGTCTAATTCTAAATTACCTGAGTAATAAAATGTGTGATACCCAATCCCCTTGGCTTTTTTTATGGGCAATCGAGCAAACTAGTCACCTGATGGAAAGCAATAAACACCGCCCATACATAAACGCAACACCTTGTAATATTTTTCGAACGAAAAAGGAAGTCACAACACTTTGTTAGTGACTTTCTTTCTGTTCAATTAAATTTTAGTTATAATAATTATATACAACACTAATAAAATTAATTTAGAAATTAAAAATAGCACTATGATTGGACAGATTCAACAGAAAAACTATTTTTTGAAGGGATATCAGAGGATATTTCCTCAACGATAGTCTACGGCGTATTGATAGCAGGATACTCTCTGAATGATGGACTGACTGAGTGGATGACTTCATTTATAATCTGCCAATATTGCTTCTGTCTGTTACCCGTAGGGGTAGGCAGAGACCACAGATCTCCATATGCTACGATCTCGGCACACTTTCCATTCCTTGCTTCCTCCACACTCGTCATACAAGCCCGCCGGTTAAGGGTACTCTTGACCTGGCCTCTCCTAAAGACTCGTGCAATTTGGTCAAGATATGTTTTCCTTGGTCTTCCCCTACCGACCCTTCCATCCACATCCGCAACGTAAATTCTTTTTACCAGTTGTCTTTTAACCATCCTCCACAACAATGTAATGCTATTACCTATTGCAGAACAATGTGAGGTGGATGATTTGCAACTGACAGTGGGCGCGAGCGGACCAGTCGGCAGTCCCAGGACAGTGGCGGCGCGGTGGCGCGTGTGCGGCAGCGTGTCGCCGCCCGAGCGACGCCGTGTGCTGCTGGTGGGCGGGCGAACGAAGACGCCACACCACGCAACTTCCGACGATAATGGTGCGTGTTGTTGTTAAATGTATTATTTTTATATTGTTAAATGTATAGCTTTTAGAATGTTAAATGTATTACTTTTGGTTGTTAAATGTTAAACTTAGAATATTAAATGTATTACTTTTGGTTGTTAAATGTATAATTTTTATATTGTTAAATATATATGTATCATTTTATGGTATCTATAATTTTTGCATTGTTAAATGTATCATTTTGGGGTTGTTAAATGTATAATTATTGTGTTTTAATTTGTTTCTTTAAGGCTTCATTGTCATATAATATCAGAAATACTACTAAATGTATGTGGTTCCTCAAACTGATATTGTATCGGAAAAGTTTCTATAGAAAACACTCTTTTTTTGACAAATACCATTCAAGTTATTATAACTACAGTTGACTTATTTGCTTTTTTTTATAAAAACAACTTAAATAATATTTTCAGGCAAGTGGTGCACATTTTTGCCGTCCGGAAAGTACACAGCAAAGGTAGAAGTGTCTGAGCAGGAGATCAGGGACGGTTTGCAGTGAGTATATTATATTATTGATCTTCATTTACTGAAGGTATTAAAAATTTTAAATCAAGGAGCATATCAAGGTCTCTAATATTTGTTCTCATTTGACTTAAAAATAACATTCAAGTCTACGAGTAAACACCTCGCATCCATGGCTTTGTCCCTCTGATTATGTTTAGTTAGGTGGTTTTCGATTTCAGCATCTTTCTTTGATAGCGATTAGTTATTACTGTTATGTCTATGTGAAGTAAAATATATTTACAGCGAGTTGCTTGAAATGCACCAGTCAGCTTGTCACTTCGTCTTTATAAAGGGGTGGTTTTTTTTATACATTCACGCCTATGCCCCGCAGGGGTTGGCAGAGACCACAGAGCTCCATCCGCTGCCATTCATCGCAGCGAAACGGCTCGTCATTGGTCGCTTTTCGCCCTCGTGAGAATCAGGACGTGACGGGTGGCGAACCACGTCGCCGTCATTTTTCGACAA
Organism: Baronia brevicornis; assembly: GCA_031353405.1. Classification (NCBI taxonomy): domain Eukaryota; kingdom Metazoa; phylum Arthropoda; class Insecta; order Lepidoptera; family Papilionidae; genus Baronia; species Baronia brevicornis. Next base: position 20,366 of record JASFAT010000641.1, on the reverse strand, counting down.
ATTAGGTATATTAAATTCGACTTAGTGAATCCCACGAGCCGCAAGGGAGGATGGAGGTCAGCCTCAGCAGAGCCCTGCATGCTGAGGTAAGGCACCATAGTCCCGGGGAGCCCGATCCCGGGACGATCAGCACGCTTGCGACTAGGCTCGCCCCTAGCCACGCATCCATTGGCACGTCAGACCGTGGATTGGCGGAGAGGAAGGGAAAGGATAGAGAAGAAAGGAAGGGGCAGGAAAGGAAATGCGGATTGGGGGGGTTACCAGACTCGGAATAAACATTTATAAATCCATATAAATATATATTCCGATGCGGGAATCGAACCCGCGACCTTTGACTCCGCGGACGGAGGGCCCCGCCACTGGGCCAATCGGTCGTAAAGGGATGGTAAATCTTCTAAAACCTACTACGGACTTTTGCAGTCGACTTAAAAAGTCACGATACACTCATTCATTTCATATCACTTCACTTATGCGTCCTAATCGAACTATATTGTATAATACGCCACCACGATTGAACAATATAACTGATAATAATATAAGATTATGGAAATGAAATAAAAACACAACGTTACTGCCCTTTTATGCTCTTTTATCAATAAGTTGGCGGGAGAACATAAAAAGCATTCTTCTTCCTCCAACTTCCATTTGGTCTCCGCTTTGGACCAAGCACTTGTCATTTACAATTGTTATGGGTGGTGTTACGTGTTGAACGGCAGGTGGTACCCGGAGTCGGTGCCGGTGGCGGTCGGGCACGCGGCGGTGGAGGGCGTGTCGTTCTCGCAGCTGCGCGCGCGCGTCGCGGGCCGCGTGCAGTGCGCGAGCCCGCAGTGCGCGGGGCTCCGCGTGCAGCTGCGGCCGCTGTCGGCCGACGGGAACTACCAGGGCACGGTCCGCACCGTCGCCATCGACTCCAGTGAGTGGCCACAGTCGTTGCTCGTACAACCCATAAGATAGCAACCGATATTTTGTTTGGATATTCTGCATCCACCCCACTCCCGGCGGGATTTTCTTCAACCACTCCACTTCCGGCGGGATTTTCTTTATCCACTCCACTCCCGGCGGGATTTTATTCATCCACTCTACTCCCGGTGGGATTTTCTTCATCCACTCCACTCCCGGCGGGATTTTCTTCATCCACTCCACTACCGGCGGGATTTTCTTCATCCACTCCACTCCCGGCGGGATTTTCTTCATCCATTTCACTCCCGGTGGGATTTTGTTCATCCAATCCACTCCCGGCGGGATATTCTTCAGTCCCACATAAATACCACATAGTATCATTCAAGAGACGAGCGTATGTGTTCACAAAAGGCCGGCAACTCATCTGAGACGGCTCACTTCACGCAAATGGTTACAACAAGCTGGCGTCACTCCTCATACTGCTAGAGAAACCATTCTTCGTGATTTCTTCCCTAACAGATTAATAAGCCGTGTCGGACGTCTTCAGTCTTCTGAGGGGAGGGTGTTGGGACTCCGGAACTCATCTGCTCACTACCAGTACACACTCAGACGCCGATTTTTTGTGGGAGTGTGGCACTTCCCCGGGCCAGCCGGCCCATTCATGCCACAGACGAATAATATACCTGTGGCTCTACCACTATCGAAGACCATAACATTACCGCTGATTAAGATAGCATCGTCGATGATTACAGAGGGTGAGTACGAGTTCTCGGAGGTGGTGCCGGGCAGCGTGGAGGTGTCTGTGGGCACGACGCGGCTCTGCTGGGCGGAGGCGCGCTACAACGTGGCCGTGGCGGCGGAGCGGGCTGTGGTACCGACCTTCCAGCACACGGGCTACGCGATCACCCTCCACACAGACTACGATATCGAGGTGAGCACTCGTCAACGGCCTGCGGCAGTCCACTGCTGGACATAGGCCTCCCCCAAGGAGCGTCAACTAGCCCGAGCTCACGCACCCAGTCTCTGCCAGCCGCCATGCGCAGATAGTCGTACCATCTAGCAAGGTGAACGCTTGTCGAAGACTCGTGTTGCCAATGTACGAGTGTATAGTGGATTCCGTAAGCTCAGTTCTGTCCCCCCTTTATTTTTCACCCTGTTAATTAAAAATAATAATAATCGTTTCACAGGTGGAATACAAGTCGAAGAGTTCCCAAGGCGTCCTGAGGGTGGTCGCGGGCGAGAGTCAGCAGTGCCTGCCCGCTGCCGAGCCCTACACGCTGACCGTGCGCGGCTGCCATCGCATGCAGCCGGCTGAGGCGCGCGTGGACACAAGCGCTGATGCTGCACAGGTGCGTACGAGGAAGGGCTGTCATAGACGATCGGAGATAAAAAATGTCTGTCACCTCGTCTTGGCAAACATAACGCGGGACGCTCCCCGGCTTGACACAGGGTCTGCGTAGAGTGGCTGGTGAAAGTACGAGTGAGCTTTATATATTGGAACAGTTAAAAGAAGATTTCTAAGCAGTAACCTAATTTGTTGAAAATGACGGCCACGTGGTTCGCCAACCGTCACGTCCTGATTCTCACGAGGGCGAAAAGCGACTAATGGAGAGCCGTTTCGCTGCGATGAATGGCAGCGGGTGGAGCTCTGTGGTCTCTGCCAACCCCTGCGGGGGATAGGCGTGAATATATAAAAAAAAATTCTAAGCAGTAAAAACAGTTCCTGTTCCATGGAACATGCTATTCTCTATTCTGGATTACGGGAGTTACCTTTTTTGAAAATTTTTTTGTTTTCTGTGTGATCGCATCAGGACTGTTCCTGTGGAATGGATGGCTCTACTTTAATACATACATACATACATACATACATACATACATATCGTCACGTCTATTTCCCGTAAGGGTGGGCAGAGACCACAGATATCCATCTGCAATGATCTCGGCACACTTTCTTTACTTCCTCCGCACTCATCACTCTCTTCACATAAGCTTACTGGTTAAGGGTACTTTCGACCTGACCTGGCACTCCCCAGCGAACCACCAGGCGAGCCCTTCTAGACACATTCTGACTTTTCATAGAGGAGCGTAGGACTCCATTAGCCTAACTACTTTTATAATATAGACGAATGCTTTGTCAACAACGGCATAATATTTGTCTGTAGCATGAATGGGCCGGCTCGCCCGGGGAAGTACCACACTTCCGCAGAAAAACTGCGTCTGAGCGGCAGCTTAGCTAACGTGCTTCGTACCGGTACCGGTACCGGTTTCGGAGGCCCAAGACCCTCCTCCTCCCACCTTCCCTCTCCCTCCTACTCCCACTCCCACTTCCTTTCCCATAATGACACTTTCCTTAAAGGACGGCAACGCTATCTATGGCACAGCGGATGTCTATGGGCCGCGTCGATTGCTTTCCATCAGGTGACACGCCTGCTCGTTTGCCTTCTTATCCCATAAATAAAAAAAAATCTTGTTTTTACCCGCCTTTCAATGCCTTGTACTTTCATTATTATATCTTGTAATATATCAGTCTGTTATTTTGGAACAGGTCAATGGAACAGGAACAGGAACAGATGTAACGGGTTTCTCATTTTATCTTCTATTATAGATCAACTGTAGACATGGTTAGGTGTAAAATATGGCACCTACCCACATCATATCTCCAGCAGGCTGTAGATAACGATGGTGGTTTAATAATGTTGGTATTGCAGGAGGTGCGTTTCGAGGCGGTGGCGCACGCGGCGGTGGTGGCGGTGACGTCACCGGACCCAGTTTCGGACCTGGTGCTGACGGTGGTGGTGGGGACGGAGGGCGCCGAGCAGCGCGTGGGCCCGCTTCGCCCCGAGCCGCACGACGACGGCGGATACATATACCAGCACACGCTTTACTTGGCCGATGTGAGTATATACTCATTGCATCACCACCACAATCGTTGTCCTCCGACATTGCTGGGAGAGCGGCCTGGTCATCTAGCACTGATGAAGCTGCTTTCCGTTTCCAGTCTGTGACTATATATATAGTATCAGTAGACGGTATATGTTGGATGATTACTTATAAGATGGATACCGGACTCTACGTGAGATGAAAATCACTCTGCGATCACCAATCCATCGAGCGGCATACCCTTCAAGAACGGCAACACCCCTCAATTTTAAGGTAAGCCCACTGACCAGGATTGGATATTTTCAGCAGGGAGCGAAGTCGTTCTTCCGCACATCCTACAACTCGGGTACAAACTCTGGGGGTGGCCGCTATTCAGTTCTCGTTGCCATCACTGGAGATTGTAGTTTTAAGGAGATCTTTAGCGACTTTCTATGATTTAGATTTGGACTATCCATCCCTACGTTGAATCTGTCGCGGGTCCTTCCCCCTTTTTGGGGCTAGGCGTCGACACGAGGTGTTCTCCTGGGAGCTGATAGATTCGCATATACGGGTGCAAACTTCTGGAGACAACTTGTGAATGCTTTCCACCCTGAAACCCCTCGATTAGCGGTTAATACACTTGAGGATGCCTCGTATCAAAGCGACGCCCGTTGTTTGTGGTGAAAAGTGGTATTGTGTGGTTGACATGGTCAACGTTAGTTACCGCGAGGAGATGGCGGAGGATTTGCTGCCGGCTGTCTCTCGGTAAGAATTAGACTCGTCACTGTCTATGCGCTCTTTCGCAGTTGGTCGCGGATCTTAGTGTTCAGCTTGGTGCGCTAACGGTGTGTGTGTGTGTGTTTCAGGGCGATGTGGTGACGGTGTCCGCTCACTCCGCGTCGCTGCTGGTGGGTGGGCGCGGGGGGCCGCAGCGGGTGGTGGGCGGGCGCGAGTGCCGCGTGCGGCCCGCCGCGTTGACGCTGCGTGCGGCGCGCGCGCTCACGCTCGCCGGCCGCGTCGACCCGCCCGTCGCCGGAGTGACGCTCACCCTGCACTCCGGTATGTACTGTAGTGATTCATTCATAAATGTATACACTAATGCATTAAAGCCTTTTATATTAAGCCCGCGGCTTCGTTCGCGTGGAATCCGGTCTGCCACATTAAGCTTCGTGACAGATCATTTTAAATAAATATATATTTTTTTACTTAATAGTAAAATTATATTACGACCGAATTTACATAAAATCATTACAAATTGTAGCCTGTATGTTATTCCGATGTATAATCTGTATAATCTTACTGTAAAGTTTCATCCAAATCCGTCCAGTGGTTTTTTCGTGAAAGAGTAACAAACATACATCCATACTCACAAACTTTCGCATTTATAATATTAGGAGGACTAGTAGGATAGGACTAGCTGACCCGGCAAACTTCGTTCCGCCTCAGAATCAATAAATAAAAAAGCTGAACGATAATTCCAGAATGTTACAACTTTAGTAAAAAATGTGGTCAAAACTTAACAGGAACAAAAAGAAATCGTAATTAACCAAAAGTGAAAACAACTTTACTTTTGAATTTAATTTGATTTCTGAACGACTTTTAAATTTAATTGATTTCTGTATGATTTTTAAATTTAATTGATTTCTGAACGATTTTTAAATTTAATTGATTTCTGAACGATTTTTAAATTTAATTGATTTGTGAACGACTTTTAAATTTAATTGATTTCTGAACGACTTTTAAATTTAATTGATTTCTGAACGACTTTTAAATTTAATTGATTTCTAAACGACTTTTAAATTTAATTGATTTCTGAACGACGGGATGAATATCAAATATTTGACAGGTAGGAATAGTTTTTAAGGGAAAACGAAATTATTGTTTTTACTATATTCCTAATATTTTTATCATATTTACTCACCCTTTAAACCTTCTCTGGACTCCCAAAAATAATTCAAAACCAAAATTAGACCAATCCGTCCAACCGTTCTCGAGTTTTAGCGAGACTAACAAACAGCAATTGATTTTTATATATATATATATATATATATATATATATATATATATATATATATATATATATATATATATATATATATGTATATATATATATATATATATATATATATATAGATTAATTTTTTTATATATATATTCGTAATATTAAAATTTAAAATGAAAAAGAAGCAAATTGTTATAAAACAAAACGTATTAGTTCGTCTGACGTCTCAGGAATAGACATGTCACCCGTCCGGCAGAAGTAATTGAAATTATACAGGTTGTTCCAGAATCCTGTCACCCCGTTTCGGCTTGACGTAGAGCAAGCCGAAACGGGGTGACAGGATTGATTGTAACCATCATGAGAAAAATCAGAAAAAAATCTATCTGAAGATCTTAAAATTAAGAACCTACCAAGAGCTTGTGCGAATAAAAACATTTTAACTGAGTAAAATGGGTTAGCAACAATCGGGTTACTTGAGGTTTTTAATTTTTTACGCGTTTTTTTTAGTTCGAGACTAACAAATATTATACCATTTTATAATCCTGATTAAATGCGCCAACTTTTAATGGCACTTGTCAAGGCACTCTAGTGCTTTTTTTTAAAGGAGGGCCTTTCAAAGTCGACAAATTTTGAAAATTTTAAATTCGTAGTTTTCCAAATAGTCTTAATTCTAGGAACTCGGGGCAATTGTGTCATTATTTTTCACTGTGATTCTAGAAATGTTATTTAGGGTTACGGTTCCAGAGTTTAAATGAACAAAAATAATAAAAATTAACCACAATATCCGAAAAATGGTTACAGTTTGACCAAAATTCTAGGTTTTTCTTAAATGCCCACAATTTTCAAACTGCATGGGGTAGATTTTTTTTCTGATTTTTCTCATGGTGGTTACAATCAGTCCTGTCACCCCGTTTCGGCTTGACGTTGAGTTCTGGGACACCCCCTGTATATATTAAAATATGATGTGTAAATTGAATGGTTTTTGAATCGTCCCTTTTTGTTTCATGTGAAATGTCCAGACGAGGAAGTGATCGGCAGCCAGGTGACGGGCGCCGACGGGGCGTACAGCTTCGGGCCGCTGGACGCGAGCCGCCGCTACGCCATCGCGGCCGAGAAGGACTCGTACGTGTTCGGCGAGCGGGGCGACGGCGGCGTCATCGCAGCGCACAAGCTCGCCGAGATACACGCGCGGCTGCTGGACGCCGCCGACGGCGCTCCGCTCGAGGTGACTGCTCCAATCCAATCCTCTCCACTCATAACAACTCTATGTCCAGTTTTATATATTCACGCCTATCCCCCGCAGGGGTTGGCAGAGACCGCAGACCTCCATCCGCTACTATTCATCGCAGATAAACGGCTCTCCATTGGTCGCTTCTCGCCCTCGTGAGAATCAGGATGTGTCGGGTGACGAACCACGTCGCCGTCATTTTCGACAAATTACGTATATTAAATTCGTCTTAACGAATCCCACGAGCCGCAAGGGAGGATAGAAGTCTGCCCCAGCAGTGCCCCGCATGCTGAGTAAGGTAAGGCACCATAGTACCCGGGAGAGCCTGATCCTAAGCACGCATCCATTGGTACGGCAGACCGTGGATTGGCGGAGAGGAAGGGAAAGAAAGGAAAGGAAATGTGGATTGGGGGGGGGGAGTTACCAGACTCGGAATAAATATTTATAAATCCATACATATATTTTTTCCGATGCGGAGATCGAACCTGCAACCATTGACTCTGCGGGCGGAGGGCCCCGCCATTGAGACAATCGCCATAGAAAAATGGTAACATTAAAATATTTTTGTTTTAAAAATCATTTTATAAATTGGAGGTGGATCACATCGTCCAGTGCGTCGTATAGTGCTAAAGAATCCATTACATCACGATGTATGTGTATGTGTATGTGTACGTGTACGTGTACGTGTACGTGTACGTGTACGTGTACGTGGTATTCGTTCACAGGGTGCTCTGGTGTCCGTGAGCGGGGGCCAGTACCGGCGCAACGTGGCCTCGCCGGCGGACGGCTCGCTGCGGTTCGCGTCGCTGCCCCCCGCGCAGTACTACGTCAAGCCCAACATGAAGGAGTACCGCTTCGAGCCGCAGCACTCCATCGTCGCAGTCGCCGACGGCTCCGTGCACTCCCTAGTCTTCAGGTGACACGCTGCGAACACATCTTCTACACACCTCTATACATACATACGACCACGCCTGTTTCACGTGATAGAGCCACGCTGCAGACGAATACTTTGTCAAGAATGGCCTAATATTTGTTTGTAGCATGAATGGGCCGGCTCGCCCGGGGAAGTACCACACTCCCGCTGAAAACCGGCGTCTGAGTGGTAGCTTAGCTACCGCGTTTCGTACGGTGAGCAGCCGAGTTACGGAAGCCCAACACTCTCCCCCTCCTTCTAATCCTCCCCTTCCCATTCCCACTCCCATAATGACACTTAAAGGTCGGCAACGCTTCCGCACTGCCAATAGCGCTGCCGATGTCTATGGGCGGCATTGGAGCATTGGCATTGGAGAGCAATCTCCATCAGGTGACACGCCTGCTCGTTTGCCTTCCTATTCCATAAAAAAAAGCCTGAATCGATAGAATGTCTCGGTCTACGATTTCACTCCCATACCACGCGATAAGATATTTCACAGCAATAATTTAATATATACCTAGTCATGTATATGTTGTTACTGCGGAAGGAAGTAAATTTATCTGTCTATCCTCTCTATGTGTTACTTTATATGAAAATGTGTGTGTGTTTGTGTACGTGCGCAGGGGGTCCCGCGTGGCGTGGTCCGCGTCGGGGCGCGTGGTGTCGCTGGGCGGCGCCGGGCGCGGGGGCATGGCCGTGCGCGCGCGCCCGCGCCCGCTGTCCGACCACTGCGCCGCGCACGACGCCACCGCAGCGCCCGACGGGAGCTTCAGGTACCGCACGTCACCGCACGCACGCGAACACGCACGCACGCACGCACACACACACACTTTTATTTTTTTTGTAAGTAATCGTAAGCAAGAAGAAGATAAAGATTTCTTTCCCCACCCACTCACACACATTAGTAATTAAAACAATTGAACACAACATTATTTAAAATAAAAAAGACTATACAAGTGGCTAATAGATGGCAACATTTATAATACTAAAGACTTTTTTGCTTTGAAATTTGGATCGAGTGTATGTAATCGATAAATCAATTATAATTTTTATGACAATATAATAGTTTATTAATAATTTAATGCTTTGTAAATTTAGATACTCTATGTATGTAATTGGAAATCAAGTTTGTACGCCATAAGTGGCAATGTGATGGAGCTTTTATACGTCTTTTGTCATCTTGTTATACCTCACATTATGCAAATAAAGAATTATTATTATATTCTACTTAGCAAATTAAGTTAAAAACAAATTACTCATAAGTCCATGGCTTGGCCAAAAAAAAAAACTCCACCGAAATGGGTGTAGTGCGTTCGCTTACCACCCCAACTGATCGCATCAGTTGCTTTGTCCGCCAGGATACGAGGCTTACAGCCCAACTGCGTGTACACGATCGAGCTGAAGGACACTCCGTCTTCCGAACAGGGCGGGCTCAAGCTGGCCAAAGCCCCACCAACCGTTGAGGTAATTGTCTTTTGTACAAAGTACCGTAGCGTGCCCTACTGCTAACGGCGACATCGGGGTCTTTAGGGGGTTTTTATCTTCAAATAAAATTCTTCAAAATGATATTAACTTATTCTTCTTGTTTGTACATTTATATGATATTCATATTTATTCTTTATTATATTTTATTAACACTTTTCAATTTACATTTTATATACACCGTGACTTTTTAATTACCCGAGAAAACTAAAATTCGCGTTTGTAACATTCAAATATTATAGCGTTCATACAAAAATATTGTTTTATGGGACTCCAAAGACATCCTGTAAATGCATCAAATACTTGTACGCTATCTTCGTAGTGTTTGTTTACTACTATGCGTGAGACGCATGTCTTCATAAGTGTGGCAACAGCGCGTGTGAAAGAGAAAACACGTCTTTTGTCGGCACGTTCCGCAAATTGTTTTCATTCATAGTTATCCCTTCCGTACGTAAATATTACGCGACCAAATTAGATTGATTTGCGTGCAGTTCATATTGGAATGATAATGATGTCTATTTGAATTAGCAAGATTATTTGTTGTATAATTTTTGGTGTATATTAAGGACATTTTTAATAAATATTTCATAAAAATAACAATTTTTTTTCTTCGCCAAATTTAATGTATATCGATAACTGAATATATTACTTAATTTTCTCGGGTAATTGAAAAGTCACGGTGTATATGTGTGCCGGACGGGTGACATATCTTTATAAAAAACGTCAATCGAATTAATATTTTGTTTTAATAGAGAACAATTTATTTCTTTTTTATTTCAAACTTTAAATAACAAATTTAAAAAGAAATAATAAAAAAAGTTTTATTGCATTAGTGATACATGTATGAATGTATCACTACAGAAATTTTTCTATCGTAAAGATAAATTTCATCCCCACCACCTGGATGAGTGGCGACCTACTACGGTGCGCTTCTCTCGAAACTTCTTTCCACGCACCACCACTTTGGAACCAGCTACCTCTGACGGTCTTTCCGAGCCGATACGACGTTGGCACCTTCAAAAAAACAAGCCTACTCCTTTCTAAAAGGCCGGCTCCGATCATTTCGGATGAGTGGGAGTTTACTGTATATGAGGTCGATAACGTGAATTACTCGATAACTCGGCGGTGTAAATATGCACTTAGGTTTTCGATTTAAATGACCTTCCTCACTTGTTAGTCTAACCTCATATATTTGTTCACCAAACGCCCCCCAGGTGAAGGAGAAGGACATAGAGAACGTGAATCTGATAGTGATCGAGCGACACCAGGTGACCGACTCGAGCGTGCTGGTGTACACACCCAACGTGGAGCACTACAGGACGCTCCGGCTGACCCTCGTGGCGGAGAGCTCCGACGCGCCGCTGTACAACGTGCGGCTCGACCCGGCCGGCTGCGGGCCCGCGAACCCCGGCCTCATGTACGCGCCGCCGCGGCTGCCCGCCGACAACCGCACATACATACTGAGCCTCGAGTCCACGTTGTCCAAAGCCTCGCATCTGTACGAAGAGGAGACCATATACTTCACGTCCGACGGACGGTACAAGGCCTTCCGTATAGAATTTCTTCCTAAGGTTAGTTTTTAAATGCAATTATGTACATAAACTCAAATAAATTTAAATACAAATTTAAATTCATATTTAAACTCTAATTTAAAGACAAATACAAATTTATACTCTAATTTAAATTCAAATATAAATACAAAATTATATTCAAATTCAAATACAAATTTAAATTCAAATATAAATACAAAATTATATTCAAATTCAAATACAAATTTAAATTCAAATATAAATACAAAATTATATTCAAATTCAAATACAAATTTAAATTCAAATATAAATACAAAATTATATTCAAATTCAAATACAAATTTAAATTCAAATATAAATACAAAATTATATTCAAATTCAAATACAAATTTAAATTCAAATATAAATACAAAATTATATGCAAATTAAAACACAAATTTAAATTCAAATATAAATACAAAATTATATTCAAATACAAATACAAATTTAAATACAAAATTATATTCAAATTCAAATACAAATTTAAATTCAAATATAAATACAAATTTATATACAAATTAAAATACTAATTAAAATGTGGACAGTCAAAAGTTTTACTTAGCTAAGATCCGCGACAAGCAAAACAATAACAGAAAATTAATAATGTGTGTCTTTCCGTTGGGTTTAGTGGATTTATTTGGAACTTAAACCAAAAACTTACTGAAAGTCGGCCATCAATTCTCCACCCACCAACCACTATACACAACACCAAACACACATTATCACTTTTCCATCTTATAAACGACACGTGTTTCGCCCCAACACGAGGCATCTTCAGGTATAGTAGACTTTACAGAAGACAACCGAAAAGTTGTCTTCGGTCTTCTGTCTTGGTGGGTGGAGAATTGATGGCCGATTTTCGGTAACTTTTTGGTTTAAGTTCCAAATAAGTCCACTTCATCCAGCAGAAAAACACACATTATTAATTTTCTGTTATTGTTTTGCTTGTCGCGGATCTTAGCTAAGTAAAAATTTTGACTGTCCACATAGTGATGGATTTCCGCAAAGTAACGCCTGACTACATTATCAATGCTAATTAAAATTCAAATATAAATTCAAATACAAATTTGAATTCAATTTTAATTTCATATTTAAATTCATAAATAATTTACGCATAAGATCTCTGCCATGTGACATGTTGGTTCCATAGTAATACCTGTAAATGGACTTATTAGTAAAAATTTAGACGCCCACTTGTCCAAGTTAGGTTTTGGTCAAATTCAAAATTAACCCACAGTCATTCAGGTTGCCTATACTTCAGCTTGGATCACGGAAAGGTCTACACTCAGCAAGAAGCGGTGGAAAACGACAGTATATGAGTTTTATTGTGGCCCGTTGTAATGTTTACAGGTGCGCACTTCAGAGCAGGAGGTGGGCGCGGCGTCGGCGTTGGTGGTGCTGATGGGGGTGGTGGCGCTGGTGATCCTGCAGCGGGAGCGGCTGATGCAGCTAATCACCACCAGCCTGGCGAAGAGACAGCCTCGCAGGAAACAACACTAGAGACAGTCGTGGACGACTTGAGGAGAATGTGACTTCACACAGACACTATACAACAAATTATCTGCTGTCACACACCTCAATGGCCCACCTTACTCTAAGAATGGACTGAGGGTGTCTTAATCATCCTAAAAACAAGGCTAGTTATATAAATGAGGGTGTTGACTGTTTTTTTGGAGTGTTTAAATTATAGGGTGGTCCGGTGGTACGTGTGTAGATTTTCAACCCTAACCACTACATTCAAACAAGGAATATCCGACCATATTTATATCAGGCGGTAGGTCGAAAATTGTTTGAAATACGTAGATGAATTATTTTTTTAAACAATAGAGAAAAATATTACTTTTTAATATCATGTGTACCTCTTAACAGCATATTGATATTTTTATTTTTAATAAAACACGTCTATTGCCATAGGTCGGCAAATTCGCCCACTGAGGGTACAACAGGCAAATTGTTCTATACCTGGAAACCTTAGTCCATCGGATGTACTGGAGTTGTGATTAAAATCATGAATGGAACAAACTATATAAAATATCATTTTACTATAATTATATGCGATGATACATTGGAACTGTCAAAAATAATAGTCTATTACTCAAAGGTTGGCAACCCTTCTGCACTGTCTATGGTAGACGTCTATGGTGATCATAGATTATATAGAAATGAAAATAATTTTTATCTAAACGTGAATGTAATTTTTTCCAGTTGTCTGTGATCGTTTGTTTTTTTTTAATTTTATTTCAGTTAACATATATTTAATATTATATAATATAATATAAGAGTTATTTAATATTTAAAATATGTCCAAGCGATTAATACCGGCCTGATTTGATAGCTTTTTGTGTTATTAATGGAGTCAGGCGTTACTTTGCGGAAATCCATCACTATGTGGACAGTCAAAAGTTTTACTTAGCTAAGATCCGCGACAACTGTCGCGGATCTTAGCTAAGTAAAACTTTTGACTTTTGAGTAAAACTTTAAGTCCATATAACTTTTTGTGTATTTTCAAAGAGTTATATCTGTATTAAATAGCTGCAATATAATGTTATTGTAATATATAGAGTCGATCGCTAATTTGAAGAAATCCACTATGAAGATGAAATGTTGAAAATCACGAGTTTTAAGAAATCTATGAAATAAAATAATCTGACGATCCGTCTTAGTGGTGGGTTGGAAAGACCAATCCCAGTAGTGGGGACATGTGTGGGCTGTGAAAAGAAAGGTGTATAATACTCAATACTTCTTTCCCACTCCACATGAATGACTATCACAATGCCCTATTGTCTTTTAAGGGGGAAGGATTCACGTATATTATAATATATGTATACATACATATCGTCACGCCTGTCTCCCGTAGGGGTAGGCGGAGACCACAGATCTCCATCTGCTTCGATTTCAGCATACTTCCCTTGCTCCCTCCACACTCATTACTCTCCTCATGCAAGCCCGCCGGTTAAGGGTACTCTCGACCTGGCCTTTCTTAAAAACTTCAACAATTTGATCGAGGTACATTTTTCGTGGTCTTCCTCTTCCGGCCCTTCCATCCACATTCGCTAGGTAAATTTCTTTTGCCAGTCGTCTTTCGTCCATCCTCTCTACGTGCCCAATCCATCTAAGCATACCTTTCTCAACTTTTGTCACGACACCGTCTTTTACTCCGCATCACTGTCTTATATCTTCATTACTCACTACAAATGGCAATCCTGTAGTCTTCCAGGGCGAAACACGTGTCGTGTACACATTGTTGGGAACGTGGTGTTGTGTGTTTATGACACGGCTGTTGGGTTTTTGTATTTAATTGTTCTTAAAACACAATAATATCTTTTTCTTGTTTGTTGTCGGACATTGTGAAAATATTAATCATGAAAAATATTATGATTGATTATAAAATAAAAGCAAAAACGCCGTAAACGACATCGATGTCAAAAGTTTTTTGTTGCATATACGGGATCAGAAAGGAACACTTCGTCGAATGTTTAGCTACCGCACCACATCTACCGCACAGTGAGCGGCCTGAGTTCCGGAGGCCCAACACCCTCCCCTTCCCACTCCCCCTCCCCTTCCCACTCCCACTCCGATTCCCACTCCCACTCCTACTCCCCCTCCGATTCCCACTCCCCCTTCCCACTCCCACTCCGATTCCCACTCCCCCTCCCCCTCCGATTCCCACTCCCCCTCCGACTCCCACTCCCACTCCCCCTCCCATAATTTCACTTTCCTTTAAGGTTGGCAACGCTTCCGCACTGGCTATGGCATTGCGGATGTCTATGGGCGGCGTTGGTTGCTTTCCATCAGGTGACACGCCTGCTCGTTTGCCCTCCTATGCCATAAAAAAAGTATGGTCTGAGTCTCGCAGCCCTACGACCGATAGAAAATTTTGTTTAAAAAAATTTTTGTGTGAGCGATCAAATACAATTTTTTCAGAGATCTTAAGTTTTTCTTTTGCCTCTGGTGGTAACGTTTCAAATTGCGGTTTGCTAAGTTTTCGCTTTTTTGCGTCGATATAATTGTATGTGTATGTATGTACGTTTAAATTTAAAATGGTCAAAAAGTATTCCTTATGTTTTAATTTATTGAAGGAGTTGAATAAAATGGATTTTTAATAAAAAAAAATGTTGTTTTATTCGATATAATACTACAAAACCCGCAAAACGCAGCCTCCATTTCAATGGATTATTTTATCCATCACAAAATCAAATAGACTACAAACTATTAAAGTTTAAAAAAGCCTTACACAGGTAGTTTAATTCAACAATGGCGTTACGGCGATATGACCAGGTCACCGGATCTCACCCCCATGATGTTTTTCTGTAAGGGTACCTCAAAATTAATCTCCTATGAACCGAACCCGATGACTATCTAGGAACTAAAGAGGTTAACGCCATCCCAACGTCAGTAGTCTAGTGAGTGCCGCAGAATACTTTGCCTAGACTCCAAGAGTGGGCGCCCGAACAGCCGGTCAACATACAGACCAAATAATTAAAAAAATAAAACCTGCATTTCTCTTCGTCGTATAATTTAATATATTTTATTTATATCCTTTGCATTTTCTGTTATATTTGAATTAATTCTGCCGACGGACAGACTATTGTGGCGTATATACAAAAATTTGCTAGTAACACCGGAGGGACGCGAGGAAAATAGTATATAGAGTTGTCAAGACTCTTTATTATTGTTGGCTAACTGTTTTTGATCATAAGAAGCTTATTCTCTGTATTATACAATATTATATACACCCCCTAGTTTCCAACACCAGTCTGGATTTGTTGATTCAATCCTATCTATCCCCCAAACTATACTCTGTGCCAGGAAACAGCATAGAATGGAGTTTATATATGTTGTCTACATATATTTATTCTGTGACTGAATCTTTGTTCTTGTCATTTGTGTTTCTATTGATAGTAACCGACAAGACAGGAGCCGTATTGAGGGACTATATATATTATTAACAAAAAACAAATGATAAAATAAAAAATTGTTCTAGTTTTATTATAATGTCATTATAAATAAATTTAAAAAAAAAATATTAGAAATATAAACGTTTAGATCAATCATCTGTAGCATCCGCCGAATCTTCTTTCACACTCTGCAACCGACCGAGCGTGATGGTCCCACAGCCTCGCGTTTTCTTTGCTGGAACAAACAATTATTTTATTAGATACATAACATAAAAGAGCAACGTCAGACTTTTCCCGCCAATTTACATCAAAGACGTTGTGGTTCTTTTTTATTTTTTTATGATATTATCAATTATATTGTTTGCATTCTGTTCAATATAGTTCGATTGCATTATATAAATGGAGTGAAATAAAATATTTAAATGCACGTATCATAAATATAGGTTTTAGTAGAATGGCCGCCATTTTGTAAAGACGTAACGTGACAAGCTACCTAGTATGTTTCATAATACTTTTTGTTATTACCGCACCGGTACCGCACCGTATTGGATCGCCATTAATCCAGATGGTGAGGATGGAATTTGTCCTTGTTGATCACATCAAGAAGATAAACTACGTCAAACTTGTAAGCCTACTTAAAAGTCCACCTAACTTGCTACTCACTTGACGAAGTAGAGTTCAAACGCGGCGAAGAAACTGCGGGTTGAGTGAGCGTGCAGCTTGCATAGCCGAAGCTTCTCACATTCCTCACCGACTCTGCAAATAATCACACGTGGAATTGCAGTCTGCACCGGAAATGCGGGAGAAACATGTACTAAATTGAAAGTATTTTTTTGTGATGGTTAATGGAGTCAGGCGTTACTTTGCGAAAATCCATTACTATGTGGACAGTTAGAACTTCTACTTAGCTAAAATCCGCAACAAGCAAACGAAAAAACAGAAAAATAATACGTTGTCTTATAACACTGTTGTCTTCCGTAGAGTCTACTATACCTGATGATGCCTCGTTTTGAGGCGAAACACGTGTCGTGTGCCATGTGGAAAATTGGTGGTGTGTGTTTGGTGTTGTTGATAGTGGTTGGAAGGTGGAGAGTTGCTGACGGCCGTTTTTTCGGTAAGATTTAGTTTAAGTTCCCCGTAAATCCACTTCTTGCAGTAGAAAACACACATTATTATTTTTCTGTTTTTGTTCGCTTGTTGCGGATCTTAGCTAAGTAAAAGTTCTGACTGTCCGCAAAGTATTTTTTATTTTATTTTTTTAAAACTAGCCAAATATATCTGAAAATTATGTCAAAATTTTTAATATTTTGGCATAATTAACAATACTTTTTTTAGATCTTAGCCAATTAATTTTGTTTTATTATTTGGCATAATAAAACAAAATTAATTGGCTAAGATCCCAATAAGCAAACAAAAGAAGAAAAATAATATTATGTATTTTATATTGGAGGAAGTGGATTTACAGTGTACTTGATCTAAATCTTACCGAAAAACGGCCGTGTCAACAACTTATTTTGGAAAATTGGCAATAGGTCTTTTAGGTTTTTAGTGTCAGTTTTATAATGAAACTAAATTTTTTAACGGTCGCCATTCAATAAGATTTTCCGATATGCTTATTTTCGTCGTAGTTACATGCTTATTCGTTAAAAAAAATATTATTGTCGCATTTCTTTCAATTATCGTTTTGCGTTACACGACCAAAGGATCAGCATGAAGATCAGTTTTATAAAAATCGCAAATTTTCAATATTTACCCCCTCTTTGTCCTTATTCTAGAGAATCCATTATCTGTGAAGTCACCGTAGATTATAGCTGGATTGATGAACCTCTTCCAGAAAGTGTGTTCACTCGTGGCTGGTGGCTTTGCTGCAAATAAAAATATATTGTAAGGGAAAATTATTAAAATGCTGTATTAAAATAATTTTTGCGATTTATTATTAAAAAGAAAACTTTTCACTTGAAGTGAAAAGACCCTCGGAAGACTCGGAATAAATAAAGTAAGGCATAAATACATTTATTCTAATGCGGTAAATTGAACCTAGTTCCTGACAGCGAAAGCAAACTACTTCGCCATAGCACCATTTGGTATAGCTTTTTTTAATAATATTCAATAATAATTTAAATATAATGAGACTTAATTTTTGAAAAAAATATTATTTTATATTTATAATAATTTATTTTATATTTATTTGCATTTAACAGATAATAAATCATAATAGTTATATAAAATTATTTAAATAATTAACGTGAAATGATAATAAATTAATAGTTCTTTTTCTTTGATGGCAATTAATTATAACTATCATGGCAGTGTCAAGTAAAAAAAAATAATAGTTATATTTAAATACATCTAGTTTCTTTTTAAAAATAATTTGATTTTGAATAAATAAATAATAAATAAAAAATTATTAATTGCCCAAAATGTTACAAATTGAAATATGTAACGAATAATCAAATATACAATTTTTCAGCGAAAGGTAATGGCTCAGCAATATGCTGTCTGAGACTAAAGTCTCAGAGAGCAGTGGTTTTCAGCCATTCCTTACTCCTCGAGATGGAGAAGGGAGATGAGGGCCATATTGTCGCTTTAATGAACAACAATAAAAGAAAAACTATAATTCAACTTAAATTAATATTAATTAATTATTAAATTATAAATTGTTCAGTCAAAAATATTGTAAACTTTTTAATAAAACTTAACGTACCATTTCCAACACTTTCCAAAGACTTACAAGTAACAAGACAAATCAGTGTTACCAAAATTAAAAAATTCACTGGCATTTTGCACCCGTGTCCGTTCACTATACTCGCCAACGTTTCAGTAGATATTTTCAATAGAATGGTATCACTTGGTAATATATACTATACGGAAGACAACCCCCACCGTGGCTCTAAAAAATGTAACTCTGACGACATTCACACACTAATAATGATCTTGTCAAATATGTAGTTCGTTAGTTCGCTATTACCGCCTCCTGTTTGCCCGGCGATGTTTGATTATGGTGACTGTGTAGGAACCGGCGCTAGCGTACCTCGTCACAGTTGAATTATAATTTCAATGACTATATAATTTCTAATAACAATCACCTCTGTAGGTGATTAAAGGTTATATATCTTGCTCTAGGTATAACTTACATATTGTTAATTGTTTGACAGCCATTATGCGTATAGCGTATTTTTTTAAAGCTTATATATATGTCATATGCATGTTGGGCTGGGCACAGTCCTCCCCATTTCTGGAGGAACGAAAATTATACCAACCACGCTGGTTCCATGCGCATGTGTATCCAGACGCAGCATTTATATATTATATTGTATTCGTTTGAGAAGTTTGAAAGCTTAACTGCAAAGTTTTTAGCAGTTTTACGCAGGAGAATCATCTTTTGAAACAGTTGATAGATGGGATATAATTGACTAGACAAAACGACAGAGATATACATACATATCTTCACGTCTATCTCCCGTAGGGGTTGGCAGAGACCACAGAACTCTATCCGCTACGTTCCCGGCATACCTTCCCTGCTTCTTTCACATTCATGCATTTTTACATCCATCTTTCCTCTCACATTCATCGTAGCAAAACGGCTCTCCGTTAGTCGCTTCTCGCCCTCGTGGGAATCAGGACGTGACGGGTGGCGAACTTACGCGTCATTTTTTAACAAATTGGGTACATTAAAATTTGTCATAGTGAATCCCACGACCCGCAAGGGAGGATGGAGGTCAACCTCAGAAGAGCCCCGCATGCTGAGCTAAGGCTCTATAGTACCCGAGGGAGCCCGATCCCGGGATGGTCGGCGTTTGTTCTAATTATATTTTAATTTTAAAACCCATAGACAAAAGAGCAGAGCTTGTATCGGTTGCCACTAATGTAAACATAAAAATATTTTTTTTTGTATCTCTGTGTCAGTAATAAAATATTCTTAAATATAGATATATTTTAAAAAATATAACTTTCTACTCAAAGAAATTGTTTATCAATAGCCTGCAGTAGTCCATTGCTGTACATAGGCTTCCCCAAAGCGCCACCTAGCCCGATCTTCGGCTTCGCGTATCCAGTGTCTGCCAGCTAGCTAGTTTGGTTAAGGAAATTATTCGATACTATAAAACTAAGAGTTTTTAGTGGTAGAGCCATGCTGCAGACGAATACTTTGTGAAGAATGGCATATTATTTGTCTGTACCATGAATACTCCCGCAGAAAATAGGCGTCTGTGTGGTAGCTTAGCTACCGCGCTTCGTCCGGTGAGCGGTTGAGTTCCGGCAGCCCAACCAGTGGAGACCCCCATCCTCCCTCCCATAATGACACTTTCCTCAAAGGCCGGCAACGCTTCTGCTCTACCTATGGCTGTGCGGATGTCTATGGGCGGCGTTGGTTGCTTTCTATCAGGTGACACGCCTGCTCGTTCGCCTTCCTATCCCATAAAGAAAGGGTAATGTTAAGAGAAAGAGAAATACAAAGGACACCCGAGCACGCCTTCCTTCGCAAGCAGCGCATATAAAATTTTTCGCATATACCTTG